>JANTPZ010146417.1:0-26502 GCA_025593235.1 Vachellia pachyceras
GAGTGGAAATGTCCATACAACAACTCGGACTATGTTAGATCAATTTCCTTTTATAAAAAATGCTTTGAAGTGGGAAAACTTCAATTCTTTTTCTCCAACTCTTTACAGGGGCACATAAATAATTAGTATATCCGTATTCTTTGATGAGTCTTGCTTGGTTGATGATATTTAAAAATCTATGACCTAAAATATTGTGAATTGAAAATTTTAAAATTTAAATATTTTGATTATAAGAATAAAATTATTGGTTTTTTTTAATATTGATGTCAATATGTCAATAAATTCATAAAATAAAATTAAACCATAAATATTTGGCACTTGAATATCTTGACATAATAATTCATGCTATTTAACCATGACAATATGGCTTGATGGTTTGCTTAATAAGTTGGAGGGGTTCAATTCTTTCCTTAGGCATAAAAAAATGTGTGGTCAATCACTTTACCCTTCCGATTAGTCTAAAACCATTGATGTGCCTGAAAGATGGTTTGTGTTAGAATGTCAAATGCTTTGCGCATACTCGGAAAAAATTAAGAGAAAATTATCAGGTTGGAAGAAAAGTCCTTGAATATGGCAGGAACTGGATTAAATGTATGTTGTTTGCTCTACCATCTTACCATATGCAAATAATAATGTTGCTGCCGAAGCGATTAATCCATGAAGTGGAAAAGAGGAGATGAAATTTCTTGTGGTGGGAACATGATGAATGGAGGAAGTTACACCTGGGAACGTGTCACAAAAAGAATTGGTGGTGAATGAAATTTTACATGTTTAAATTGAAAATAATGAACTGTGGACATGGTTCCTTTGATTTCATGGGATGGGAATGTCCAAGGAATTGTTTATAGAAAATAGTTCCAAAATGTGTCCACAAATTATTTTCAGTAAAAAGAAAAATTACCATGGTAAAAAGGTAATGGAAAATGGTAATTTGTGATATTACCAAGGGTAAAGGAGGAAGGTTAAAAGTAATCTCTAGGAAAAGATGGGAAGAGCAAAATGGATGGTCACGATTGGTTCTTCTAAAATGTAAGTTAATGATTAAAGTTGACTCGGCGTGATTCATTGAAACTTTTAAGCCATCAAAAAGCAGTATGTGGCATGATTATGTGGGGCCAAGGTAGTCAAAAAAGGAGGGACATGTGGCTAAGTCCAGAGAAGTAAAAGCAGATGAATTATAGGAAAGGAAGTTACACCAAAGTGTTAAAATAATAATTTATTGAAGAGGTGGATTATTACATTATAAAAGCCAATCAAAGACCTCCTAAGCCTCATTTTCGTGCAACACCAATAGGCATAAGAGAGAGTGAGAGTGATCTAGAGAGAAGGGAGCGCTCAAAAGAAAGAGGAAGAGCCCCGGAAGGTATCTAGGTAAGTTCAAGACGAAAATCTTCTGCTTCCCTTCGAATTCTTCATGCAAGACCTCTTCCAATCTCTTGAAATCCTTGGTTTCATGTGTAGCAAAAAGAAATTCAAGAAAAGAGAAGATTGATGTTCGTTTTCTTAGAAAGAAAGCAAGAACAAGGAAGGTAAATGCATTAATTCTTATCTATCTACTAATTAATTTGTGAAGCTGGTTGGTGGTGGTTGTTGTTTATTGGTTGTTTTTGCTTGGTTGTGGGGTTTGGGATGCTTGAACCCTAAGGGGAGGTGCTGCCCAAATTGTGTTTGATCATGGAAAGGGAGTAGCTAAATGGTTAGAGAAGTGACTTATGGCTTAAAGACAAAGTTTTTATAGAAAGAAAGATTGAAAATCCATTGCCCCCAATTTTGTAGAATTTCGTCCAGACCAAATTTAGGCCAGTGAGAGCTGGATTTTGATTATTTTTATGCTTCCACTAGCCTTAGAATGAAAAATTGTGTAGGGTAAAAGTAAGAAATTAATTTTCGAAGCATTAGAATTGAAAATGGAATATTCACCCAAAATTAGGATCATTTCGGTTTTGGATTGTTTGAAGGGTTCGAGTTGGATTTTGGTGAGAAAATGGATTCTACACTTGAAAATATGTAGGTGTAGGCTGGGTCATGATTTTTGGAATAGTGAAAATATACCTAATATTAAGGATAGTAGAACGGTAACCCTATAACCCTATGGGCATTTTTGTAATTTTGCATTTTGGGTTGATGTAACTAATGATGTTCATATAGGGATAGAAATTGGATGAGTAATAATTCATTTGTCATGCATTTGGTATTTTAGGATTTCACCTTTGTCTTGGTAGGCTGAAGGACTAGTACAAAATAACAATACTTGGAAAGGACTTTAGGTAGTAACTCTATCTCTCATAAACTATGTGAATGTTGTTCATATGAATTGTTTGCTACGTTTGTGACGAGAATTATCTTGCTGTGGTCTGGAACCCTCCAGCTCGTTGATGTCTATGTTTTGATTATAATAAATGTGTTTTGTATTTTTTCGGATTTATAATATTTAGTTTATATACTTGAGAAGATGTTTTTGAAAAGGATTCTCGAGTATAGTTTTACATACTTAAGTACTGATGTTCAAAATGATGTTTTAATCTTTACACTTTCAAGCACACTCAAGTTTGGAAAAGAGTATTCATCATAATGCTCATGTATAAATAGTAGTACTCGAGTATTGAGCCAAAAAGAAGAATACTCTAAATTGTACTTGAGTATGAATGAAAGTGTTAGTGTTCATAAATTTCACAACACTCGAATACTGTGAATAATACTCAAGTATCAAAGTGATCCATGGAATACTTTAAAGCATTATCGAGTATGACTAAAAGTGTTAATATTCATAAAGTATACTAGCACTAGAGTACTCTGATTGGTTCTTGAGTATCGAGGAAGCTTAGCAATACTTTATAGTACACTCGAGTATAAATAAAAGTGTTTGTTTTCCTGAAACCAACAAACACTTGAGTATAGATTTTTATTACTCGAGTATTGAAGATTACTTTGCAATCATAAGTACTCAACTATAGGTGAAAATATTGATACCTAAAAACTTCAAGAGCACTCGAGTATGTATTATAGAACTTGAGTATTGAGCAATACTTTTAGCAGCTCTTGAGTTACATTGGAAGTAAACTCTTTTTAACTTTAGCACTTCTAGTAAAACTTGACTACTATTAAAAGTGTTATGAATCTCGAGTAACAATTTTTATACTCTAGTATTGGTTTATGAATCTTAGCTCTGACAGAATGAATTTCAAAAGGCACTTGAATATCATTTTAAACACTGGAATATTCCTTCATTCACTTTCGTTTTTGCTGAGATAATTTTCAAACATCACTTAAGTATTGATAAATATACTCGAGCACTCACTTTAATTAACCATATCTCATGATGTTAGAAGTTTCAACTTTATTTGAAATCTTTCCTCTTTCATACTTAACTATTTTAAATCTCTTTTGCCTTTATAAATGCTTCCTATTTCTACTTAGTAACAGGGTATGGGTCTTCTGATGACTACTTCAACATAGGCTTAACGGACAAATTCTTAGGCAACAACCATGCTTTGTGTTAGAAGCACTTAATAAACAACGTTGAACAACAAAGCTGAGTGTATAAGTGTGACCTAGTTGGCTAGTCCATGGATAGGTGCAGCCTAGTCCCGAGAATAGACGCATATGGCATGTATGTTCATATTACCTCTGTTTCATTATATGGTGCATCACATATTCATTTGTCACATTTCATATGATTATGTGTTACTACTGAGATTCATTTGAATCTCACCCTATCCAAAAACTATATAACTTACTTAGCTAAAGAAGCAGCCAGAAGGGCAAATAGTTAGAGGCTAGCTACTGCATACTGTGAGTCGGGATAGTGATGTCAGAAGAGTGTTGCTGCATATGTTAGTTTAGTTAGCTATATTTTGAGACTTTGAATAGCTCTGTGTAACCTTGTGGAAATCTTGTATACACCCAAGCATTATATATGTATATCAATGCTAATTTATGTTATTTTCTGCTTGCCATGAACTATGCTTGATTTCTCTGATAAATGTTGAATAAAGAAGGGGTTTGACATTTTAAGTACACACCCACCCCATGTGGAGAGATAAGAACAAATACTCCTGGTAGATAGTGTTTGTAAGGTATTATAAAGGTGGTGCATACTATAGAAGATTAAGTTCTTGATGTAGATACAACGCCTAAAATGGATTCACCAAGTGTTAAGATGAATAAAGGCTACATGTGAAGATTAATTAGTTTTAAAGATATTTTATGTTTTATTTATTAATTTAGTTCTTTAGATTTAGCATAATTTTTTCAATAAATCATTTGGATATTTATTAAATGATATGATATTGTAAAATCCATTGGGTATAATATCTTTAGAAGATTTTGGATATTGTTTTCCTTAATATTTCAAGTCATATTAGGTTTTGTAAGTTTCCTTATTTGTGAAGGAAGTTTATTCAGTTATTTTAGGATAATGAGATAGTTTTCCTCAACAAGTATTAACTTGTGGTTTTGTATTCGGGATATCATATGTTAGGTTACAAGGGAGTGATAAACTCTTGTGGAGCATTTTATAGCTAAAGATCTAGAGATGATTTCCTCTAAGGTTTTGATTGATCAAATCATTAATTTACAGGTTTATTCGGTAAATCCCTGTATCAATACTTCTTGTGTTTATTTTCCTATGAAATGGCATATTGCATACATCAAGAAGAGAGGATTGACATAGTTTGCTACTTGTCTCTTTGGTTGTGAAGATAATGGAGACGTGATATACATGATGAGAGATTGTCCTAATGCATATTACATGTGGAAATTGGTGGTCTCTTAGGCAAAGTTGAGTACTTTTGCTTTACTTAAAGAAGTGGAGTGGTTAATATGGAATCTAAAATAGGATGCATGGGAGAACTACACCAAAAAGGTGACCTAGGTGACATTTTTTTTACTACATCTGCTAGGATGCCCATAGTTCACCTTAAACAAGCCAAGCCTATTTTGCAACTAGATGGCCTACACCTGGCTTATTGCCTACGACAGGCCTACTTGGTAGCATGACCTAAGGCCTATTTGGCTTATGTACTAAGGCTTAATCTGAAGCTTGTGAAAAGCCTATTTTTATTAATGTGTAAATGCATAAAAATAATATGAAAGTTTTTGTCAATGGATATTGGGCATATAGAAGTTATTGAGGCCATTATGGATCTGGAAGTTTTAAAATGGGGTATTTTCGTCTCAACATTAAAAATATTAACTTTGAATAAGTTAGTCAACTTTGATAGTCAATGACAACCTTTTTAAATGATGGAGAAAATGCTTCATTTTAAAACTTGAGGGTCCAAAATGGGCTCCCAACAATTTCCGTATGTCTAGTGCCCATTCGTAAAAACTTATGGCCATTTACCCTTTATTAATTTATATAATTAGTTTAAATGGCTACAAGCTTTCACAGGCTTAAGCCTTTAAAAAGTCCTAGGCCTAAAACAAGCCGAAAATAGGCCTAATTTCGAATAGGTAAAAAATAGTCATAAATCATAAAAATAAATTAAAATAATCCAAAATATATAAAAATATGTTATAATCTAATTAATTAATAAGACACAACTAAATACAACAATAATTTAACAAACATAAGATGTATATTATTACAATAATTCTTCAACACCAACATGATAAAGTATAACCACTAGCCGCAAAACATCAAATCTTCAACATACTTTCTTCTTCTTGTTCGATTTGAAACATATAAAGTACCATCTAATTACTCACTCTGAAATTTCTAAGAAATTGTCCAATTTACAAAGATAATTTATATAGGAGTATCATCCAAATTCAAAGTTAGTGTCCCACTATCCATCTCTATCTCATACACGCGAATCATCAAAATTAGATGATTAAGTCCAAAAGAAGAATAAATAATAAATAGAAGAAGGAATGAAACAACAAAAAAGATCAAATGCATAGATAAAATCAATCAGCAAATGTAGGGGTTTGGGTGTGGAGAGATTAAATGAAGACAAGTCTAGACCAAAAGTAAACATTGATGGTTCACAAAAAAAATTATAGATGGGCAGAGATTGGGGAAAGAGATTTCTCTTGTTAAAGCTTTAATCTTAGGAAAGAGATTTGGGAATGGTACCTTGGATGTTTCTCTTAGCGATGATGACATAGGTTATTGGCAAGAAAAGACTCGAAGCTTAGCGACATTGACGTAGAGGAGGGAAGACCATAAGGTCAGTGTCAGCAACTCATATAATGGAGGATGGTGACAATGACGTAGGCAATGGAATTGGGAAATGGAAAGAAGAGAACCTTAGTGAGCTCAGGTTAGGGTATAATTTGAAAAATATTATCAAAAATTTTGGCCAAAAAGTAAATATTATTAAAAATAAATAAGGCTCAAGCTGGCTGATAGGTCTAAAAGTCCTCTTAGCATGCGTAAGCTTGGCCTATTTTGTGAAATAGACATGTGAAAAAGTGTTGGCCTAGGCCTGAGCCTTAATATGCCATGTTTGTGTAGGCCAAATAGAGGCCAAACCATTGCCGCATGGCCTACTTCCACTTTTACTTGTTGGAAGTGAAGTTCCTTTTAAAAGCACATCAGTAAGAAAATCAAGCAATTTTGTCAAACTGGTATCTTCCCACGCACTTGCTGCCTTTAAGTTCATTAATTTTGATTCAGTTAAAAGTTGTGCATACTTATCAACACACCTTGGATGGAAAGGTGTCTTTGTATCATTGTGCAAGTTCTCATTTGTAGGAGAGAATGGAGCAAAGGAATATCCCTCAATATCATGATCATATCATCCATTTTATCACTTTAAATCACAATTCATCACTTTCTCTGGATTGTGAGATTATCTCCAACTCCTAAGATGGTTAATGAATTCTTGGCTCAAGAATTCACCACCTCCATAAGAAAGAAGTGCTTTAGCCGTTTTGCCAAGTTGGTTTTGTACTTCATTTTGGAATATTTTAAACATTTTAAAAGATTCAGATTTATGTCTTGTGAGATAGACATATACATATTTACTAAAATCATCTATAAAAGTATAGAAGTACATTTAATCTCCTTTGGCAGCTGTATTCATTGGTCCACATACATCTGTATGGATTAGGCCTAATAAATCAAGGGATCCTTTACTATGCCCAGTAAAAGGTGTCTTTGTCATCTTGCTCAATAAGCAAGATTCACCTATGTCATATAATTCAAAATCAAATGAGTTAAGAAATCCACGTTGATGGAGTTTTGAAATGCATTTCTCAATTATATGGCCTAGACGACAATGCTATAGTTATTATGTTATTAATATTTTTATTATTAGGATGTTCTAACTTCAATAAATAATGACCAATATGCAGATCACTATCAATTTAAAAAAATCAATACAATAAATAAAACATTTATCATTTCTAGTAATGGAAAGAAAACCTTCGTTATCCAAATAAGAAAGTGAAATAATGTTACTATTCAATGCAAGAACATAATAGCAATTGTTCAAAACTAACAAAAACCCATTTGGCAAAACTAATTCATGAGTGCCTACAACTAAAGCAAGAACTCTTGCTCTGTTTCCAATTTGTATGTCAACTTCACCCTTCTTCAGTTTTCTACTACCCTTCAAAATCTTTCTCATCTATACATATATGAGAGCCACATGCAGTATCTAATATCCATGCAATGGAAGTAGAAAGATGAATATCTATAACATAAATACATGAAGTGATAGCCTTGCTATTCTTCTTGCTCTTTTTTAGATCTTCAAGGTAGAGTTTGCAATTTTTCTTCTAATTACCGAGTTCATGCAGTATAAGTAAACTCCTTCCTTTAGAGGCTTTGCCTTCTTGGAAACAAGATTGGTTTTAGACTTGTTTGACTCTTTGGTCTTACCAAATCAGCCATTGCCCTTACCTTTTCTTTTATTATCCTTTCATTGCTAAACCATCAAGATAGTTGTGAACTTTTCTTAATGTTTTGCTTAGATGTTTTGAGTACCCCATGCAGTTCAAAAATATTTCTCCATGTTATTCATATTATAGTTAATGACAAATTGGTCATAACTTTCCAAGAGTGAGTTTAAGATCAAATCCATAGACAACTCATGGCTCTTGGGAAATTCAAGCCTCTCAAGATTATCAATGCAACCTTTTTTCTTTAACATATGAGAGCTAACTAATGCACCCTTAGCTATCATGCATGAATGTAAGGCTTTGGTAGTTTCATACCTTTCTTGCCTTTCTTATTGCTGGAACATTTCCTTGAGATGGATAATCATCTCATACAGGTCTTCAGTAAACGGATATAAAGGCTAACAAGTAATTAAAGTTAAATTAAGGTTTCATAGAATGAAAGGAAATGAGAGGAGAGGAAAGGAAAGGAAGAGTGAAAACTATCATTTGCCTAACCTAGAAAAAGCAAGGGCAAAATGGTCATTTGAGAAAAGCAAAGGACAAAAGCGTTAAGTGAAAAAGTCAAGGGACCCAAGTGTTAGTAAAAAATGGGACTAAAGGGGTATTTTGAGATTTAAGGGACCAGCTTAACTACTAAGAAGTTCAAGGGCATTTTGGTTAAAGTTTGACCATAATATCAGAAAATTTCACATAGTACCAAAAGATAGACAAAAATCCACTTATCCATAAATAAGGCTTGGTTCAAACTAGAATGGCAAGAATAACCTTTGCAAGAATTTTAAAGGTTATTTAAGATTTGGGTATATAATAAATAATAATTAAATTTAATTATTTGAAATATGCAGATGCCTCAGATATCAGTGAAAGAAAAAATAGCTATGAGATTATAGTATTTTATAAAATTATTCCCAAGAGAAAGTTAAGAACAGTTCCCCCGATAGGAAAGTAAGGCCCAGAAAAATCTCAGAAATGGGTTTTCTCTGAAAACTAAATTGTGGGCAATACTGGAAGGGAAAGAAAAATCATGGAGGTATCTTGTGAATTTTAGAAATTTTTGATGACCTTAAACAAGTCCAGTGATCAAAGAATTCCTAAAAAGCATATCTGGCAAGATAAAAATTACTTTTTCAGTACACATAGGCCCTGCAGTTTGGGTGACATAAGTCCTATGACATCACAAGTGGTGAGTCATATGGACATGTGGCAAGATCATACTCTTTATTCATGAGATTTATCCACTTGGAAAGTGATAAAAATCAAGGGCCAAGATTTATCCAACACATCTTGTAAATATGTCAAGGTTGAAGGGCTTTTTATTAAATTAATAGCGCATATTTTTTTTTAATGTTTAAGACATCTTATCCACTCCATTTCTACACCATAACTCATCCATTCAAGGAGAAAAAGAGAGAAATGGCGTGAAGATGAGGAAGACACTAAGAGAGCTAAAAATCCACAAGAAGGCTAAGTCTAGGTAATTCAAGCAAAGTTAGAAATAATTTAAGCAAAGTTAAGTGTTTTAAACCCTTAAAGTTCAAGAAAGGCTTAAAGAAGTTTTAAGGGATGTAATGCATTATTAGTGGCTTGTTATTAATGCCAAATGCATTATTATGATGTGTGGGAGTTCAAATTGGAAAGAGGGACTCCAAAGATCAAGAGGCAAGCCACCAATTAAAGTGAAAATGCTAAGGTAGCAGGAATTACTATCACGCTCATTAATATTGTTCATGGTTGTTGTTATGGAATGTTGTCATGTTTGCATGTTAAATATGTGTTAGTTGCCATTAAATGTGACATGTCATAGTTATGTGCACCTTGAACTTTATGTAATGACTTTTGAAAATATGCATGGATAAATGACAATTGTGTGACAATCATGTATGTTAATGTAATTAGTAGTAATTTTGCTATTGAGATTCTTGAAATTTCATTCTCCCAAACCAGAAAATCCCTAGGGTCAAATTCAAATAAAGGTAAAAGAAAGATGGTGGAGGCATGAAGAAGGTTATATGATGTAAAGGAGGCAATGAAAGGTTTACATTATGCTAAGTGGCCTATGTTGAGTTGTGTAACAATTGTATTTAATTACTTATACTATGATGCTTAGTTTATATATTGTACAATGGACTAAGAATGTTGGATGGCAAGTAAAATTTGAAGGCATGTATGCAAGAAAGAGAATTGAGCATGAAAGATTATCCAAAAGGGTCAAAAGCCCTTGTTAACGGTTAATCTTGAAGTAACAGGGAAAAATAGCAAATGAAGTCCAATGGCTAAGAAATTTTCCCAAAAAAATGCTACAAATTCCAAGGTTTAAAAGAGCTAAAGTTTGCTAAATTTGGATGTAGATTAAAAGTTATGATTTTTCAAAATTAAGGGAAAATCTGGAAGTTGAAAAATGATCAAATGAACACTGCTTATTTGCAAAATTTTCTAGAATAATTGGTCATGAAATTGGGCAAATGGGTATTTTTCCCTGTAGATAACTTGATAAGCTTCAATTAGAGACTTGACCACTTGATTTCAATTATCTGAAATTTACCAAGTGAATAGTGACCAGTGAATAATAACACGGTCACAAATTCTCAAATTCACTTGTTTTCCCCATTTAAGCATTTCAAAGGTATAAAAGTGATTCATTGCTGGTCTCTAATGAGATTAAAGAGAAGTAAGTAAGGTGTGTTACAATAAGCCTTTATAAGCCCCGAATCTCTTTGGAGCTTTGGAACCATAGTGGCAAACATCAAGCAAACTACATCAATAGAGTCTTCCTTATGCTTCACGTAAGCATCTCTTTAAGCTCTCGGTGCATTGCCTACAAGCTCCTCATGAATGGGTAGATCGAGGACATAACCTTTCTTTAAAGCTTGAGAACGATTCTTAAGTTCATGAACCAATCAACAAAGTTTATCTCATTAAGTTTGTCATTAGCAAGAACCGATCACAATGAACACGTAGTAGTATTTTACATTTAAATATACAAAGTATGTGAGTAATCTCCCAATAAATTAAAATGTTCAACGCAATAATTAGTTGGTTAATATCTATATTTCACTTAAATTTAAGTCTGCTTTGGCAGTACGTTTAAATCAAGTTATTTAGGTAGGTAACCCTTTTACCCATTACATCACATGTAACTCCTAGATCTTTATGGGATTCAATCATCATATGATCTGACATGTTTAACCCCATCTAATACCTTGAGATCCAAAACCATTTTAATAATCTTTGTAATATCCACATTTTCTGTAACTAGAATAAGGCAAAACTAAGGTCTATGAATAGATTAAGGGCCTGGAGACTACACCTTGCTGAATTGGAAATTAAGAGGGTTGAAATCTCCAAATTATGGTTCTTGGAAGAAAATTAATTTAAAGTATATTTGAAGGCTATTTGAGATGAGAAAAATTATGGAGTGATTAGTTGAATTTTGGAAATTGTTAGAGACACTTAACTGGTTAAGTGATCAGAAAATTCTCAAAAAACATTTTGTGAAGAAGAGTGAGAAGAGGATGTGAAGAAGAGTATTTAATTACTTATACTATGACAGGAAACAATCAGATAAAGTAAATTCAATTTTGAAAAAGTAGAATAAGGGGAGATGGAGGCTATCATTTGTGATCTTCTTGTTTAAAGAAGAAAAGAAACAAAAGATATTCAGTAAAAGTGGTAGTTTATTTAGTAGAAAATTGGTCTAGTAGTGCAAATGGACCCCAGCTTGATTTTTATGTCGAACAAATTTTATTAAGTCTTTCAAGCCTCCATTAGCTGCCTATTTTCGTGATCCACCTACATAATAGAGGGAGAAGAAGATATGGAAGAGAAAACTCAAGGAGGAGAAAGAAATCAAGCAAAATTCAAGGTAAGAAGTGGTTTTGAGCTTGATTCTTCTATAGAAATCTATCTATAAGTCTTGCTTTCCCTTTCTATCAGTTTAATTTTCTCTCTAAGGTGGTGTATCATGAGTTTTAAGAGTGATCTTGAAGAGAGCTTGTGAGAGAAAATGAAGAAGAGTGAAAATTCTAAGCAACAAGTGTCTTAGATTAACTCACTACATGATTTGCTAGATGTGGATGTTTTGATTGAGTTGGTTTGAAGTTGTTTTCAAAATATGGAATAAAACCCTCCCTCATGGCTACTGGACGAAGATGGTAATGCATGAATATGGAAGGTTCATGTTATTTGAGGATTGGATAATGGCATATTAATGAGATTATGCATGTATGTGGAAAGAAAACTTGTAAAATATCATTTTCTCCCATTTTTCCACACCTATCGTCTAGCTGGGATTTTAGAGGGAGGAAGTGTGATTTTGGTTGTTTTAATGCTTCCATTAGATTCAAAATGAAAAGTTGCGTATAATGGAGGTTAAAACACAAACTTGGAAGCACTAGAACACAAAATTGCCAAAGTGAGGACTTAAGAATCTTATATGGGTAATATTGAGTTCCCCAAGTTGTTAAGTGATATAAGGCATATCGAATAGCCTACTGATGCTAATTACATCACGTGATGTGGGATTTTGAATTACCAAGGAAGTCATGAAGTGCAAATTGGAAGCCAACTCAAGTTCAATTGGAAAGTAAAACATTCTAAGGTAGCAAAACTTCTAACCTTTACATCCGCATTACAATTGATGGTGGTGTCTGTTAGTTGCCATGTTTGATGTGTGGTTGTAGCTACATGACTGTAAATCCTTGCTTGTGAGTGTTTATGATTGTAGCTACGCAATGATTGTCTTGGTCTTGTGCAAATATGATAGAAGTAAATTGTTGTTATTTATGTTCCATGGCATACTATTTTACATTCAAATAATCATGCAGGTTGATGTGTTTGTTAGAAATGTTTGCTGCTGGGATTTTTTGAAACATCACCCTTTCTAATAACTAATCATAGGCATAAGCTCAAGGAACAAGGGCAAAGAAGTGCAAGAGTAAGGTGGGCTTCCATGATGTAAAGAAATTGTACTTATGTAAATGTTGTTTTACACATGTGTACTTGAGGATGAATTATGTGTTATATCCTAAATTTTAGCAATGTTAATGCCATGTTTTGATGATAACAAAATATCTTATATTTTATGTTTTGTAAGAATTATGAAGTTTGAAAGTGTTTTTAAACTTGTTTATGTAACACTCCTTACTTTACCTCATTAGCTTCATATTATATCATTATTAAACCACTTTAGGGCCTTAAATAGCTCAAATTAATCAAAGACGTGAAATTAAAATTTTCAATTTGAGTTACTATTCATTTGGTCAATTTTCCAGATTTATGGCCCAAATTTGAAAATTCATAACTAATTTTAGAAAAATTAAAATTGAGTGGTTCCAATTTCTATATGAGCTTATTAACATATATATAGAGGGACAATACTCATTGGCTCAAAAATTGCCCAATTAATACAGTTTATTATGTGAAAATACACTGTTCATATGATCATTTTTCAATTTTTTAGGTTTTTCTCTTAACTTTGAAAAACCATAACTTCCTGTACAAATGTCCAAATTGAGTGATCGTGGACTCATTTTAAATCTTACCTATGAACTATTTTTCTGAAAAATTTTAGCTCAATCGAACTTGATTTGATATTTTTTATAACAGCTCAAAGATTGGGCAGTTTTAAGGGTCTTAGAACTCCCTTTGCTCAAAACTTTTCTTTTCTAAAAAATTTTGTAAAGCCTCTATTTGCCATACTAAGCATGCTTAACTTTTCTAACTCATTTGGTTATGATTATGCATGCATTCTCATAACTTTACTACTTCATCATGTAGGGGTTTATCTTTACATCAAACATACAAAAAGTTAACATGAAATCCGACATTATTACATAACTTGGCAAGCTAAAACATAACATGATGCTTTCTTCAATCATCAATCATGTTGCTCTTACCCTTGTTTGAGCTTGCACCTAAAATGGTTAGTTAGAGGAAGGTGAGATTTTTGGAAATCCCAATAACAAAACTATCTAACATACTCATAAATATGCATGACAAATTTAAAAGATGAGTATGAGAATATGATAACATGAAATGTACAACATGAGTCAATTACATGCATATGGCCATAGCACACAAAAGCACATATTCACACTCCCATAATCACAAATTTTCAACAAGTCATGCATAGTTCATAAAATGTTTTCACAACAACTTTGCTTTAAGTTAGAAGTTTTGCTACCTTGATATCTTAACTTTCCTTGGAACTTGAAGCTCTCTTACTCAACTTGGAAAATGGTTTCTTGGAAATTCACTTGCCTATATAATTCATAGCATAATGTCCATTAATCACAAGCCATTACCAAAGCAAGAAACACTTTAAAATCAAACTAGACTCTCTTGAACTTTTAGAAAACCCTAGAGCTTCAAACTTGCTCAATTAATTTGTAATGCTTCCTAAAACTTCTTCTCACTTCTACCCTACACAATTTTTCATTCTACAGCTAATGGAAGCATCAAAATCATGAAAAACTCACTCCTCCTATTACTTTCAGACCTTACCGAAAATCTGGACATAAGAGGAGAATATGATTTTTCAAACTTTCATGATGTGTAGAGACTTATTCTTGATCCCAAACCACTTCTCATGCATTATTTAACTCAAAAACAACTCTTACTCATCAAAACTAAAATTGGACAGTACCTCCCCTTAAACTTGAGCATTCCGAAAAATTCATACAACAACCAAACCAAACCAATATATACATCAATCAACTCCTCATCATGCAAGGAGTGATTTGCAACCAATTTCTCCTTCTAAATCCATCTCCTTTTCACTTTTACTCTCAAGAACCCTAACTTTCAATCTTCAAAAAGAGAGGTTTAATCAAGAAACTAATTCATTAGAAAGGTAGAAGAGGTTGCAAGGATCAAGAAAAGGTATAGGTTTGGGTGGTAAAGCTTCTTACCTTGCGTTTTCTTAAAGCCTTTTCCTTTCTTGAAGCTTGAAGATGGCATCTTCTTTGGTCTCTTGGAGCTGCAGATTTTCAACTTCAATTAGAAGGAAGAGAAGAGAATTTTGTCTATTTAATTTCTTCACAAAAATGATGTAGGCTAGGATTAAATCTTGCATTCCAAGTCTTGATCTAATGGTTATAACTTTACCAACAATACACACATTTGATTGACTCTAATTTGGCCATATAAAAGGTGTGTAACTAGTAGTTGGAGGAGTGAGTTTTTTTTAACATCTGGTTACAACTTGTACCGTTAAAAAAACTTTAGTCTAATAAGTTTTCTACTTTTTTGGAGACATTTTTAATTCTCTTTTAAATCTCCAAATATTACTTACTCATATAACAAAATATTTATCCCCATATTACCCCTGGAAATCCTCAAATCTCTACAGGGTTACTTTAACCTATCAAAAAACCGAAAAACGGTCTACTGATAAGCAACTTGGTTTTAGGGAATTAAAAATTTTAGAATTTGCACAGATGCTCTAACCCTTTTTCTTTCCTCATAATACTTCCCAGAATATCTGTAATTAATTTCTGAAGAAAATTTCATTTTTCAGGGTTTTCGGGTCTTTTTCCTATGATGCGGGAAATCACCTTTATCGAATTCTGGGCAATAATTTTATAAAATACTAGAAGATTACCTTTATTTTTCTATGCCCTAAACTCAACTGGTTGAGGTCTCCTAATACTTCAAAAAATTATTTTCGACCATTTTCCCTTCAAAATTCTCTAGACGAAAATCTAGGTGGAATTTGAAAAATCCGTCACACACCATTTTGATTAGTGAGTTCTGCTCTATCTTTTGTGCATATGTAAATTTTTTGATATTTTGGTCAACTTCAACCTTTGACTTTGACTTTGTTCAAATGACCAAAATGCCTTTACATTTCCTCTTATTTACTAAAATGCCCTTACTTTTCCTTCAAAATTCCAATCTTACCCTTACTTGTTTAAAATTCTATTTTCATCTTTTCCTTAAATGACATTTAGGTCACGCTTAACTTTAAAGTTCTTATGGAATTCAATCCATTAGGCGTAGGCTACTTGTGATCTTTCTGATTCATCAACTTCCTCTTTTTCTGTACTTTTTATCTCTAGGACTTATCTCATCTCATAACTATCCGTTTGACCTTTATTTACACTGACAATAAAAGTATGATATTACATTTTACAAAAGAAAGTTTGAATCTTTGAGGTTAATTTTGCAACATTCGAGTTTACGATGTCAACAAACTTGAGTTTCATACTTATTTTTCAAAGAAAATTTGAGTAGCAGTTAAACTATTGTCAATACTCAAGCAATGGTTTCAAAAACTCAAGTTCTGAAAGTTGGAACTGTTTTCAAACTCAAACTTTCAAAAGAAACTCAATTTTTAACAGGATGTGAGACTTGCAATACTCATACTCTGGAGGTTAGCATACACGCGGAGCCTTCGTGAACCTAGATGATTTCCTCGGGTATGATCAAGAGCCCATGAGCCCAATATAGATACATGTGCCAAGGGAGGAGCTCCTAGTGAAAAAGAGGTTGAGTTACGATATGTGGCTGAGACAGCTGCTAGAGGAGCCTTTTATGATTGAGCCAGAAAGGCCAATCATGTCTGCAAAAGAAAACCCTAAGTATACCCCACCAAAATCAGGATCTAATACTATGATATCATATCAAGATTCAAATGAAATTCCAAAGCAAGAAAAAGGAACCAAGTGGTGATTATCATTCTTGAGTAGAGAAACTAGTACAAGAGAGAACTGAACCTGGTAGGGTTGCTTATCTGACTCATATTATACATGCAAACGCTAGTGAATTACGAGAGTATACTGCCTTTTGAGTTCCAAATTTCCATCTAGCATGTATCGAGAGGGCTAGAGAATCTTGAGTTATACTAGTTAGCAGCAGGTGCACCTGAGAACTACGAATGTTCATGGGCACTCATGGCGACCATTCCAGACACAGAACTTTGGAGAGCTGTAAGACTTAAAATTATAAACTTTCATATTCCTAAATTTTATATATGTTTAAAAAAGCTAGAAGCTCTTGTTTATGAGATATTTGTTGATGACTGAGTAATGTGAGTATTATGTAAAATATTAAATATTTAAATATATATATGATGATGTTTTGACTAGTATAATTGCGAGAATGAAAGTTAAGTTGTTAATATTAATGTGATTGAGTAGTATAATTGTGAGCATGAAAGTAATATTAATGCTATGGCAGTAGCACTAGCTACCCAAAATCAGAATGTTCCTCAGCCTCCACCTCAACTGGAACCCCACCAAATTCCTGTTCTCCTTCAAGCTCCAATTGTTAGGGTAGAGGAAAGGGATAATGTACAACAATAGGTTAGCAAGTTCTGCAAGCATAACCCACCTATTTTTGAAGGATCCCTTGATGTTCAAGTCTCAAAAAAATGGATTACGTAACTTGAGAAAATCTTCAGAGTTATGAACTGCCCTTCGAAGATTAAAGCGCAGTTAGCTATTTACAAACTGGAGCAGGAGGCATATCGATGGTGGAGGAATACTGAATTAATTTTGCAGGTTAGAATATACCAATAAATAGGGAAATATTTCTTGAGCAATTTAATGAGAAATATTTTCCTAAGTTAATCTAGGATGAGAAGGAAGATAAATTCCTAGTTTTGAGGCAGGGTGACGAAGAATCTTTTGATGAGTACCTAACAAGATACCTACAGCTATCTCGGTACTCAACATATCTTCAGCGGGCACCTGATGAGATGTGGAATACTGAAAGACGGCTTAGGGGATTAAAATAAGCATTGAGAGAAAGGATACTCCCGTGAGAATTACAACTTTTAACACAATAGTCAAAGCTGTCGGGTGATATAAAGTAGCCAGAATCATCATGCACTGGCTAAAGCCCCATACTCAGTAAAGAGATCAGGACCATGGAGTTCCTCTGCTATTAACGTAGGAAAGAGACCCCTTTTCAGAAGAGGGTTCAAAAGACAAGGAAGGAGAGGAACTTTCTAGCAAGGCCAACCTAAGCCCTGCAGTGTGGCAACCGTAGTCACAATGTCAAACCTTGCCTAGCAGGCCAAAATATCTGCGGTAAGTGTGGAAAGCCTGGACACTTTGTCAAGAGTGCAATCAGGTGACAGAAGGGTCCAGATTACAAAGTTCAGGTCGAGTCTTCGCTATTACTCAGGAGAAGGCTTGTAAATTGCTCAAGATGATATAAGGTACAATTCGAATAAATAATTATCTTATACATACAATATTTAATATGGACACATAGTTTATTTCTGAGACTAAGGCAAAGAGATGTTTAAGGAAGGGATGTCAAGGTTACATAATTTTCTTCTTGGTTGAAGCCGAAGCTAAGGAATCCCTTTTGCGATATTCCGATAGTCAAAGAATTCCTGGATGTATTTCCAGAAGAAATCACTAGATTTCCTCCAAAGAGAGAAGTGGAATTTGCCATTAGTTTAGTACCATAAATAAATCCAATTTCAAAGACTCCATACAGAATAGCTCCAAGTAAGATGAAAGAGCTAAAGAATCTGATAGAGGAATTTTTAGAGAAGGGGTTTATCAGACCCAGTGTTTCACCCTGCGGAGCCCCAATTCTCTTTGTTGAAAAGAAAGATGGGAGTCTCAGGTTGTGCATCGACTACCATGAGCTAAACAAGGTGACTGTTAATAACCAATTACCTACTTCCCAAATTGATGATTTTTTAGATCAACTGAGTGGAGCTACAATGTTTTCTATGATTAATCTCATATCAGGCTATTATCAGCTTTGTCTTAGGGCTGAGGATATTCCTAAAATGGGTTTTCAAACTAGATATGGACACTATAAATTTTTAGTGATGCTGTTTGGATTAACGAATGCCCCTGCAGTTTCATGGATTACATGAACCGTGTTTTTTGGTAATACCTTGACCAGTTTGTTGTAGTCTTCATTAATGGCATTTTGGTGTACTTCAAATCTTTAGAGGATCATGAAAGACACCTAAGAATTATTTTGAACATTTTAAAAGAAAAACATTTATACGCTAAGCTTAGTAAGTGTAAGTTCTAGCTATCAGAATTAAAATTCCAAGGGCACGTGATCTCTTAGGAAGGAATCACAGTAGACTCAAGAAAGATAGAAGCAGTACTGAGATGGGAACAACTTAGGAAAGTAACAGAATTTTGAAGCTTTTTGGGCCTAGCAGGTTATTACAGAAGATTTATATAGAACTTCTCTCGGATTGCCTTACTACTGACTAAGCATACCAGGAATAATCAATCTTTTATGTGGGATGAGAAGTGTGGGGGCAGTTTCTAATAGTTGAAAAGAAAGCTAACCTCAACCCCTGTAGTTGTAATCCCTGATCCAAAGTAAACTTATGTGGTTTATAGTGATACTAGTAAGCATGGACTGGGATATGTATTAATGCAGTAGAGTAGAGTAGTGGCTTATGCCTCACGACAGTTAAAGCCTCATGAAGAAAACTATGCCACTAATGATTTAGAGCTAGCAGCAATAGTTTATACTCTAAAGATATAGAGTCACTATTTATTTGGAGCAACCATCGAGCTGTATTATGATCATAAGAGTCTCAAGTACTTGCAAGATTAGAAAGAGATAAACTTGAGACAGAGACGATGGATGGAATTGCTTAAAGACTATGACTACTAGATCAAGTGGCAGAATTTATCTGAACAAAGTTACTTTATCGGTATAAATTACATTGGATCAAGGGACATTTGTGACCACTTTTGTTGACACACAAAGTTAGATTTTTCTTCACAAAATTTGATTATTCCTCATTAAGTTACAGCCTATAAATATGTTTATTATGAGCAAGACAAGTGGTCTTCGTGATGGAAGAATCCTAGCTATTAGATCAAGGAAACTTGGAAGATGAAACTTGGACCCTTGGATTAAGTTTATCACTTTATTAAATCAGTTTTACACTGGCATTTCCAGCTAAAAGTAGGCCAAAACTTGGAGAGAAAATGAGAGAGGAGGCATGAAGCATAACGGAGGAAAAAGAGGAGAAAAATTCCCAAAAATTTCAAGCTTAGGTGGGTTCCCATGATAACTCTTGCATATTCTTTATCATTGAGACTTCCTCTTCATTTCTAATGGTTTTGTTTTTGAGATTATGGCTGATTATGGTTGTTGGAAATTTATGGTTCTTGAGAGAGAAAATGTTATGGTTGTTGGAAAGTTATGGTTGTTGGAAAGTTATGGTTCTTGAAGAGCAGATGGAATGTTATGTGACATTTTGATTACAAGGTTACGTAATGTTGATTTATGTATTTTGACTTAATGTAGGACATAAACCTCTGCTTGGTGAGCATGTATACATGTATGACTATGTACAAATAAGTTATTTTAAGTTAAGCATGCTTTGGAACAAGTTTTGAAAGTGGTGAAGTTTTGCAAAAGGGGGTCCAAAACCCTTAAAAAGTCCACAAATTTGAGCTGCAGGGAAAAATAGTAAACTAAGTCCAATTGATCTGAAATTTTCCAAAAACATAGTTCATACAGTGAGCTTTAAAATGAGTCTAAGTTCACTAAATTTAGACCTCTACACAAAAAGTTATGGTTTTTCAAAGTTAAGAGAAAAATAAAGGAAATTGAAAAATGACTATATGAATAGGCAATTTCATGCAATAAACTGTATTGGGTAAGTTTTTGGATGAATGAGTATTTTCCCTTGTAGGGAATGTTATAAGATTCATATAGAAATTGGAACCACTCAATTTTGATTTTTCTAGAATTAGTTATGAATTTTCAAAGTTAGATTAGAAAACTGAAATTTTTGACCAAATGAATAGTAACCCGAAAAGAATTTTGAAATTTCAATTCTTTGGTCATTTCAAGTTGTGCAAAGCTTAAAAGTGGTTCAATAATGGTCTATTATGAAGCTAATGAGATAAGGTAAGGTGTTACAGTTTGCTTCTCTCAACACTCAAGTAATGAGAATAAATACTCGGGTAATGCTTTCTCCTAACACGTATCAGTTTGACAGCAGACATTACTTTTTTCTAGATCTTTCCTTATTTATGCAATGATATTTTAAATGCTATCTACTCTCATAAATGCATTGTGGTTTGACTTATTAAGAGGGAATGGGCATTACGGATCTTGTCTTCAGTGTAGCTTAACCTTCATCATCGTAGAACTTCAACGACCACATTTTCAGACAAAGCCTCAGAAGCATTAATTACCCACCATCATCCAACGTAGTTAAGATTAACAAAACCTCAAAATGTTTCTAACAGCTAATTAATGCATTCACCTATAAATGGACAAGCATTCTAAGCAAAAGAAAGAAGAGACTATGTGCAATTACTCGATACTTTAATATGCTTACCAACCTCTCTATAAATCACCATTACTGTCATTAGTGGTTTAGTGTTTATACATTTACTCTGTAAGAGAGTACATATATAGTTATTCATACTTTTAAAATTGTGAGAAACTCAAGATCGTGATCTTGAGTCCGTTAGGCTGAGTTGATTGGAAAATAGAGAGCGTGAGTTTCTATTTTAGTGAAAATTGTAAGGGGGAATAAGTCCCTCGCTGTAAAGGCTTGAAGAGCTTGTTGCTATTGAAGTTAGTGGATTAAGAAATCTCAGAGGAGTTATGAGGAATGGACGTAGATTAGGAGGATCGAACTAGGATAAATCTGTCGTGTTTATCTTCTCTTCTATGCTCTCTATGATTTTGTTTTATTTCTGCTTTAAAATGAAAAATTTTAATTGTGACCAATTCACCCCTCTCTTGCTCAAATCATATTCTAACATTTGGTATTAGAGTAGGTTTCTTGTGTAAAGACTTAACAGTCTCAAGAGTGATGTAGGATTTGCAAACACATTATAGGCGATGGAGCATCAATCACCAGACCACCTGCTTTCAATAGCCAAAGATTCTCCTTCTGAAAAATCAAATTTCAAAACTTAATTCTAGCTACTGACTTGGATTTGTGGGATTTTTTGAAGTAGTTAATTATATTACGCTGAAGATGGATAAAGATCAACTGATTCCAAAAACTCGAGCTGAGTTTGATGACAAAAAGAAGATGCTAATCAATAGAAAGGTGATTTTGGTGTTGTAGGTTGGCTTAAATGAAGATGATTTCTTCATGATTTGCACTCTTCACTCTGCCAAGCATAAGTGTGAAGCTTTGGAGATTGCCTGCGAAGGAATAGATGTTGTAAATGAAAGAAGAGTAAATACTCTAACCATGAAGTATCATTTGCTAAGGACGAAAGACAAGGAAATAATTGCAGAATTCCAAATGTGTCACACACCTAATAAATAAGCTGGCAGTTCTTGGCAAAACATATGATCAACGCTCCCAAGTGAGAAAAATCCTCAATGTATTATTCAATAACTGGGAAGAAAAAGTGACGACTATTGAAGAATCTCGAGAAGAATCAATGGCGTCCTTAGCTGCATTATTTGGAAGCCTTACCAAATATGAAAGTAAGTAGAAGTTCAAGAAGGAGCTACAAATATTGAAGAAAAGAAGAAGAAAGGGCTTGCATTGAAAATTGTTAAAGAATAAGAGAAAATACCTAAAACAAAGGATGAAGAAGACGTACTAGAAGATGAATAATTCACAATGGTGGTTTAGAAATTTAGGAAATGTATCAAAGAGATCAAAACTCTAGAAGACCACAAAGAGGAATATCAAACAAGATCATCTGCTACAAATGCAACAAGCCAGGTCATATCAGAGCGGATTATCCATAGATTGCCACACAGACTAATGAAAAGGAGAAGAAACAGAATTTATTCAAAAAGAAGAAGGCATATGTGTTTGGAATATAGGGAGATAGCTCTTCTGATTAAGAAAGTGAAACCGAGGAAGAAGCCAATATTTGCCTTGTTCCTTAGGAAGAAGAATCAGAGACAGAAGAGGCCACTCTCGATAAACTAAGTGATGATAAATTATGTAATGAATATGATAAAATGCATTCTGAATTATTAGAATTTGCAAAAGAATTAGCTTTTCTTAGAAAGAAAGTAAAAGAGCTTGAAAAACCAATGGTTGTTAATGAGTGTTCAAAGTGCTTTTTTTTTTAAAAATGAAAATGAATGATTAACAAAAACTCTTGAAAAGTTTACAAATGAAGTGAAATGCTTCAAATTTTACTAAAGAGATAAAGGGTTACAAATCACAGAAGCGGCATAGGAGATGGCCCTTCAAAAGATTTTAAAAAGGGTCAAAAAAGAAACAGTAACAAAAGCTACCTTAACTATTTTCAAAAATTCTGTTTATGTCTCTGAACCATTTACTTTTTGTAAATATTGCAATAGGAAGGATCACCACATTACTTGTTATTTCAACAAGGGAAAGATGTTGGGAACATATAAATGGGTACTGAAAGGTTTGTATGAACCAAAAACAATATATACTAACCCAAGAGGACCCAAGAAAATTTGGGTACCTAAAGTTACAAAATGATTGTGAAACAGTGATTGAGCTTTAATTGTATTGGTTTTCTACTTGAATTTTCAGAGTCTTAGAGTTAATTTTAGCTCATACATGACCTTTTTGTGCTTAAGTTTAGATTAGGAGTTATTGATTTGGATTAGTGAGATTTTGGTACCTATGCCATGAATAATGATTTATTGTGCCTAAATTGCATCATGAGCAAATGATACTGCCCATATTTGCTATTTCATTTTAGGAACTCCTTACAAAAGAGTAAGGGAAGCAGTTCTGGAGAAGTTCGCCGTGGCGCAATTAAATATTCGCCGTGGCCAGAGTTCAAGTAGTCATGAAAGAACTCTCGGGTGAGGTTTGCCACGGCGAATATCGCTCAGTACCTGAATTTTTACCTCAGAAGGAAAATAACCCGACCCCGCTTGATGGATTCGACCCAAGACGGTTTATTATATTGAATTAGGGTATTTTCGAAGAAGAGGAGGAAGAAGGAGGCAGAGAGCATTGAGAGAGCAAAGGAGGAGAGAAACCCATTCTCCATTTACCCTATCCACACACTAACACCATTTCACACCACTTCTTCATCATCTATCCATCTATCATGCTCCCATCATCCATTCAAAGCTCATTCCCATCACCCATGAGGAGCTGAACATCTCTACACTCTTGAAGATGAAGTGAGCCAGAGTTCGAAGTGCCGAAAGGGGAGTATTCACTTTCAATCTATGTTTACACTATAGATTACTAGGATTCCCAGTTGGACTTTGTAATTTGTGTGTAAATGCTTGGTCTCGGTTGAGCCAAACTTGGATTATTGTGTATTGAGTTGTTTTGTGATTGAAAAAGCATAATGGAGTTCATTTTGTTTATTCAATGAAATCTTGTTGTTCTCTTCTATCATCCTAGTTGTACTTGGTTTTAGAGTCAACAATGTATTGAGTTGATTTTATCACTCTGCGATTTCCGTACACACACTAAGTTGTCTTAAGGGATTTCATGGGATGGAGTTCATTTCATGTTGTTTCGGACCCACCAAGTCGTGTGGGGATTTAGAAGGAGATCATCTTATGACGTTTGGACCCATGCGAATTGTTGGGGTTTTTTATTTCAAAAACTTAGTGTGAAAGCCGATACTTTCCCTCATCCTTTGCGAACTATGATGGAACACTTTGTTTTCAAAGAGGTGCTCATTATCGTACACCGTTTCTCTTTATTAAAGCTGCTTTGTTTTCCTCTTCGATAAAAAATACCAAAAGGAAACAAGTTTATTTTGTAATTAGTTTAGATACATAGGATAATTTGAATCAAACCCTGGTTGCATATGCATCACAAGCACAGACCCAAGCTAAGAATTATTGGTACGCCTTCTCGCTTCCGGAGAGAACGACCCTGGGATTGTCACTATACAACCCTTGGAAATCAAAATTAATATTCTTGATCTATTTTCAATGCTAGTCAGCGACCTAAGTTTACAATTTGTGGCTTAGTATGGACTAAGCAGGTATGTCTCAGAGTATCCAAATCAAACAAGTGTTATATTGACAATAGATGCTCGAGACACATAATGAGTAACAGAAGTAAATTTGTCAGCCTAAAAGCTAAAGAAGGAGCGAAAGTAAGTTTGGAGGAAATCAATTTGGAAGAATAGTTGGAATTGGAGAAGTAAGCAATGCGAACGGAGCACCAGTGAAAGATTTCTATCACGTGGAAGGATTATGCCATAATCTTCTAAGCATGAGTCAAAGTACTGACAAAGACAATTGGGTGATCTTTGATTCTCAAGAATGTTTCATCATTAACAAGAAGGACCTCCCAATCAACAAAGAGAAGTTGAACATGCAACTCCATGCTCCACGGGTTGAACAGATCATAGAGGAGAATTCGATAATGGATACTTTGCGGCATATCGTGAGAACGAAGGAATCAACCACATCTTCTCAGCTCCAAGGATCCCAAAACAAAATGGAGTGGTGGAACGAAAGAACAGAGTTCTTGCAAACATGGCACGTGTAATATCCACCCTTTTCTGTAAGCCGACATAGAGGCCAAATCGATAGTTATAAGATAAGACAAGGCCTAGAAATAAAGGTACAAGAAAAAGGAGATGTCAGTGGAATTAAGAGACCATGGTCAGATTAGTCCTAAGGCTTTGAGATTTCTAAGAATATAAGCCAGGGACATAAATGTCATTAAGTATAAAAGACCAAGGGCAATATGGTCATTGGATAAAAGAGGCCAAACTGGTAGTCAAAAGTCAAGTTAGAGGCCACAGATAGAAAGTACGGAAAAAGTTGACGCTGTTGGGCCGGAAGTCGCAGAATCAGATTTGGCCTGGTGGATGAAAGCCGGTAGGATAGTAAAGTTAAGCATGCTCACCCTAGAGAAATTTCATGATGGGTGACCTCTAGGAAATTGCCTCAAGAATC
This sequence comes from Vachellia pachyceras, assembly GCA_025593235.1. Taxonomy (NCBI): domain Eukaryota; kingdom Viridiplantae; phylum Streptophyta; class Magnoliopsida; order Fabales; family Fabaceae; genus Vachellia; species Vachellia pachyceras. Next base: position 25,654 of record JANTPZ010146417.1, read on the forward strand.
AGAAACCAAAAGTCAAGGGCCAAAAGGTTAAGGGCAAAATGAGAAATTATGAAAAGTTAGACTGTGAAAGGGCATTTTGGTAACTAAGAGAAAGTGTAAGGGCATTTTGGTCATTTGATAAAGTCAAAGTCAAAGTCAAACGGTTGACCAAAAAATCAAAAAAATCCACAGATGCCCAAAAGATAGAGCAGAACTCACTGATTACCAGAGATTCAACCGATTGTTGAAATTCAATCTGGATGATGATTTAGGGAATTTTAAAGATTTGATGATTGAAAATATTTATTTAAGGTATCAGGAGTTCTCTGAGACCAAAAACCAGAGTCTAGAAAAATTCAATGAATTTTATAGTATTTTACAAAATTATTGCCCAAAGTACGATTAAGGCGATTTTCCCAAAAATGAAGAAAAGGCCCGAAATATCCCCAAAAATATAATTTATTGCAAAAATTAATTTGGGACATTTAGAAGGTATTTTGGGGAAAAGAGAAGGGCTAAAATATCAATGAAAAATATAGAAAATTATAAGGCCATAAAAATGCTTTATTATAAAACTGCTCGTTTTCAGGAGTTTTCGGCAGGATAAAATAATCCTGTTAATTTTGGATGGATCAAGGTACAATTTGAGGATGATGATTTGAAATATTTAAGAGGGAATTATGGAAATTAAATAAGGATGAAAATATTTTCAGAAAAGTAGAAAAAGATTTACCGGAATAGAGATATGTTTACCGGTCGAAAGTGCAATCGATAGAAGTAACTGAAGGGGATCCGGTTTGGCTAACCAAACCAGATTTTTTCCACCCATGTCCAGCCATCATGAGCCACTTTTGAAGGCCCAATGAGAAG
>JANTPZ010146419.1:0-14864 GCA_025593235.1 Vachellia pachyceras
TCTTCTAGATCTTCCTCTACTGATTGAACTGCAACTTTAAGTCTTTCATGTGCATTCTTCTTCCTAAGAAACTTGTCCTCTGACATTTGCTTCTCTCGTCTTATTTCTTTAATCTGTGCTCGAGAAAGATCTAGTTCCACTTTCAGCCCTTTCACAACAGATATTTTCGATGCATGTTGTTCTCTGATGATCTGGATGCGGTTAAGTACTTTTAGTAACTCTCTGGGCGTTTTAAGGTTACAATTTGATTCTCGGGTTCTTCCTTTGATCTCCAAGGAACTTGTGGGAGTTACCTCACAATTGCATTGTGCTGCCTGTTTCAAGAAAAAAACATCATTAATTCATTACTGATTTAAACCAGCTATAAAGGGTAAAATAACACTTAAACTCTCCTATATGCAAATTTATTGAAAGATTCATTAGAAATGATGAGTCAATGATGAAAGTCAATTCAATTTCAACAAATAACTAAAAACACTCAGTAAAGAGAGATTGCTGAATGTGTCTTCCAGTAGAAGCCCATCATCTAAACCTATCATGTTTCCATTAATGTACAAGTATAATAGACACACACAACTAAAGCAGGACAAAGCAACATAGAACTGCTAAAGATTCAAATGTGGACAAAAAAAGCTTGACTCTGCTAAGTTATTGTTAATTAATGTACAGCCAGTGTAGCATAGCAATTTGGTTCAATAGATCTATGGTGCAAAGGTACAGGGCAAGGGTCAGAATTCTGATAGAAAATGCATGAAAACATGGAAGAAGTTGTTAAAAGCTTCAAGTACACACAATTCTTATCTTCCAACTGATTCAATTCCACTAGAAATTATTATCCCAGCGATCCAGAGGTAACAGACGCAGTGAGAAGAATTCAATGATGGCTAAAAGACTCCTAAATATTGAGAGAGATCAAGAGGGGGTGAAACAAGAGCCAACAAGAAGACAGGTAAAGCAGAAAATTTTGAAAAAGCTACCAGATAAGTAAATTATATATCGAGGAAAATCATACCAGTCTATCAAGAGGTGGTGATGGAAAAGCCAACAAGAACAGTGCAGATAAGCAAATATTAACAAGAAGCTGAAAAGGGATTACGAAGGGCCAAGCCATTGGTCGTCAACATTTTGCAGGGGGACGAAGAATGAGATAAGATTTGAGAACAAGCGTAATATAGAAGAGGAGAATAAACCTGCTGAAACGATATGTCGTGAGGGCGGCGGCGGCGAAGTGGGGACGTATAGTGGGGTTGAATCTGCCCGAGGCATGCACAGAGCTTTCTGGCAGAAACCGTGATTGTGGGAAAATGGAGGGAAAACTCACGAATAGAATCTTTGTGAATGCCATGAACATGATGCTGAGACGAAGCCTCGAGTCTCCAGATGGGTGGAGGAGTAGTACAAAAAGGAACTCGGGCAGCTCTTCTTTTTAGTAGCTTCTGTATTACGAATCCTTCTTGTTTTTGTTGTCTTTTGCCTTCTCTCTTCAAATCTATTTCTGTTGCTGCCATTTTTTCTTTTCAAAACTCCACTTCTTGTGCTCACAATTTGATTGAAGTGCCGATTCGTTGAAAGAGATGACTGAGTGAGGATGAAGACCAAGGCTCTTCTCCTCAAAGCTCGGCCCAGCGAACAAATGACGTCGCGTATGTGTGTGATTTGAATTTGGCATTTTGTGGGTCATCGTCTTGTCACTTTTGTCCCAACTACAAGCCACCTCAGCACTGCACCTACAGTGTGGGGTCCACAGAACAGATCCAACGCTTTGTTGCTGGAGGAGGTGGACACAGAATCACAAATGGTCCATCTTCTTCATCTTCATTATCACCAACCCAAGAGCTGCTGGTCCCTTCTAATTATGGTTCGTGCGAGTGAGTCTAAATCGTTGTTCCAAATATATTTAATAGTTTCATTAATTTTCACTAACAGTTGAATTGTTTAAAAATGGCATGTGGTAGTTCAGTTGGTAGCAACTTCCAACCATATGAAGCCTCTGAAATGAGAGAGGAGAGGACCACAGCAGCAACTTTCCTCATGGGACCACTCTTGCCCTTCCTAATCTCATTGTGCTCCATCTTTGCCTCCTCTTTTCACTCCAATCCTAACGCCGTCTCTCTCTTTTTAGTTTTTACCTAATCATTGGGCAACTGTAAATGCCTACGTTTACCATCTAACCCAGTTAACTCATAACTATGCATGTAAATTTGTTGAAATTAAGTGTCATTACCAAAAAAAAAAAACTAAATGGTAGAGTGTCTTATCCTATCTGTTGAGACATGTGGTTGACAAAATAAGATAACCAGTCTTGTCTAACTAAGACTTGTGGATTCTAAACTTAAACATGCATTATCATGCGCCTTTTTTCTTCTGCATGGAATGCCTATTTTATGAGTAGAGATTGGAATATTTTTCTCAAACTTCTGGACCATCACAAGGGCTAATTTCTACTTAGACCCTGTTTGCATTAGCGAACGTGTTCATACAAGGGATAAAACTTCTCTCATATACTTACCTCATAAATCTTGAATCACGCTGAAAAAGCATTTTCTACGTTAATCCAAGCAGGCACTTCATATTGTATAATTTAGTATGCTTTTGATGTTTTCTAGTATTTGTGCCTTTCAGGTTTATCTTTCAAGCTTTGTCTTGCATTTGTAATTTTAAAAAAAAAAAATCAACCTAACACTCTTATTCTCTTTGGTCCAATATACAGGAGCAAAGCTAACTGATTAAACACTTACATTCTTTATTATAATAAATCAACTTAAGACACTTGCTCCAGTAACACAATGCAGTTAAAATTCTAAATTCAAACTAACAATAAATGATGAAAGGATAAAACCGGAAAAAATTAAACACTAATATGTACCTAACCACTTATTACATTGACAACATCATGCGCTGCATTGACAACACCCCAGTTGTCAATGACACCTTTTGATAAATATTTTTAAAATTAGAACCATTCATTATAAATAAGTTCCTTCTTTGGGACCTCCCAATAAATTTCCCAATATATTATCCAGTGGTAACTTCATATAGAGTTATGAGTGAAGTAGCATTACTTTACCATGTTCATTTCTCAACACTTGCCAACCAGGTACGCATAAAGAAATAAGCTTGAACTAAAGGCTCAATATATAATGAGAATACCCTGAGGAATAAGCCACCTAATTAACATTCCTCTATAACAGTCATGCAAATGAACTCCAGTCAAGCGTGCATAACCTAGACTCCTAGAGATGAGGGGGTGGGGTAGTACAAAGAAGCACGCCACAAGGGCACACATGGGACCTTCATACGTAGAGACAAGAACCCTAATAAATAATATTGGCATGAAGACTATAACGGCAATGAGGCAATACAACAATTTCCCAAAATAATAAATAACCTCAAACAATTGGAGATCCTTTTATACATAATGTTTACTATATGAATAAACTTCAAGGTCCTTGAAGATGCAAACCTTCGACATGGCAGATGCTGAATTCGCACATATCACAAGTGACAAGTTCCTTTCCACTATCTATCCCCATTACAATAGAATATATGGACCTGTAATGTGCAGGAGAAATCTCTCAGAAAATTTACCTCAATCCTTAACTCAAATTACTCTAGTAATATTTCCCACCTAATTTTGCTAGAGAAAGACCAGATCCTGATATAAATTTTACATTCAACACAGAGCCAACCAGAAAAAGACCAACCTCAGTATCGGAAAGTCAAACATTTTGATCTGCAAGGCCATTCTGTTTTCTCAAATGAGCTTCTCTCCAAATTGCTTTCACCTCATCTGTCCGGAAACGCTGGGTAAATGTAGATTCTTCAAGTGAAGTTGATGTGCCATTAGCAAAAGCAAGGAGGCCAGTATAAGCTATCATCGCACCATTGTCAATGCAGTATCTATCATCAGTGGCAAATAACCTTCCACCCCGTTCAGCGCACATAGTTTTCATCATCTCTTGCAAACGCTCATTGCAACCTACACCACCAACTATGAGAACATCTTTCTTATCGCAATGAGCCATAGCACGCTCAGTTATCTCCACAAGCATTGCAAACAATGTCTCCTGCAATATATTAAAAGATCTCAGCCTGATGATTCCCTACCTCCCTCCACTCTCACAGTATTCTTAACAGAGGGAGCCACGCAAATTTTACCTGCAGGGAGTAGCATATATCTGCAGTGATGCACTCATTGTTCTTAAGCTTTTCTTCAGCAGTTGCTTCTATATAGCTCAAAATTCCACTAAAAGACACGTCCATTCCTTTAACAACATGAGGAATATCTATAAATTTCTCTCCATTCTTTGCAAGCTAGAAGATGAGGAAACAACAAATGGTACTACTACAAAAAGTACTTTTTACGCCCTATTTTTAACCCAATTGGCACTCTTTTTCACAGGGGTGTATATGCCGGGCGTAGAATTTTAGGGTTTACAGTGCCCTATACCATCAAAGGCGCCGTAGGGTGCTCCTGCGGAGAACCACAATCATTGATGAAAGTTAACTATCAAAAATCCTTCAAACAACAGCAATGTTCCTCAAAGATTTAACCTTGATGCCCACTAATCTAACGTCAAACTTCAAATAGGTTAAAATCCACAAATCAGTTCAAACAGCTAGAAAGAAGCTCAAATATGGAAGGATGGTCATCGGAGAAAATTCATTTAGAATTCCATATACGTATTTTTCCCTATGAAGATAGGAGATGGGATTCAGGTGATACTCGGCTGCAATTTTATAAGAAGCATGCGAGGAGGAGTACGAATTGAAGGAGATGTAGTCACTTTTTACAAATACAGAAAAGGAGTGAGCTTTTTCCTCAGACTAGAAGAAAATCACAGACAATGGAAGAATGGAGAGAGAGCAGAGCTTTGCACAGTGAAAAATCATTTTGGGTCTTTGGGAATGGACGACGGATAGAGCTAAGTTGCCTTGCTGCTGAGCTCACTCCTAAATGCGGCGACAGACCTTGGAAACAGCGGCACGGGTGACTCGATGGACAGAGATGGACGGGCTGGACGATAGCGAGGATGGGCAACGCGACTGGGCTCTGCGACAACGGACAAGGACGGACAGGCCAGATGCACAACGGGTCTGAGCTGGACTCACGATGGACGAGCGAAGATGGGAGCTGAGCGCACGACGAGCTCGACAGGGGCTAGAAGTGGCTCTTCCTTCATTCTCTGGCTGGAAAAGGTATAGATGGAGCTGGCGACGGGAAGACTGAAGCAGGATCTGGCACGTGAAGGGAAGACTAAAGCAGAGGGACTCGAGAGACGGGAGAAAGTGAGAAGCTAAAAAGGGACTCGCACCTTTTGGCGGCCTATATAACATAGAGGGCGCCAAAAAGGCATTCTTTAGGCACCCTATTTTTAATATAGGGCGCCAAAAAGATGCCTTTTGACGCCTTATTTTTTAATATAGGGCGCCAAAAGGATGCCTTTTGGCGCCCAATTTTTTAATAGAACGCTAAAAATCACCCTTTTGGCGCCTTACCTTAAATATAGGGCGTCAAAATGTGCCTTTAGACGCCCTATATTAAAGGTAGGGCGCATAAAGACACATCACCGTTTTTATAATTTCAAAAATGCTACTGCCTTCATTTTTTACTTCATTTTTTAAAAAAGGACACGAATTTCAGTAGTAAAAACTATATACTCTGTAGTAGTGTGGCAAGCTAAGAAATATATCCAGTGGCATAAGAACATGCAATGCAGTGCAAAAGAAATAAAACAGATAAATTATAGGTTCCAACATTACAAGAAAATGCCAATAAAATTCATCATTTCCTAATTTGTACATTAACATAGCAGTGCAGAGTCTCAAATAAGCAAACCCAAACTGAACCTGAAAATACATTGATTATAAAAAAGCCTTCCAAAAGTTTGGGGTAAATAATGTCAAATTTTATTGTCTCTCATTAGTAGATTGTATAACTTATCTATCCAGGAGTTGTACAAAATTTAGAATCAATAAAGGGCTATAACGGCAATGAGGCAATACAAAAATTTAGCTTATGCTGAATGCACTTTAATCATTAATTATAAATTAGAATTGAGTCATGGTTATCTTGGCTAATAGACATATTAATTAACTTGGACAATACTAATTAGTGTCGTCACTTTTCTTTTTAGACTTGGAGTAGTAAAGTGCCCCAAACTTGGATTCAACAAAAAAATAATGCGTAGTAGAGAAAAATGCTTTTGCTTTTTCTGTAATGGTGTGTGATAACACATGCACCATTCAATATAATTATGTAGTAGAGAAAAAAATAACTTGAAGACTTGAGTGTACACGTAACACATGCACACCATTCAATATATAAAGTTCGAGTATGTATATTAATAATCAGCATATCTGGAAATTGGGTCTTGATAATTAAGGATCGGTGAAACTTCGTATTTTTCAACTTTAAGCTAAACTAACATAATTTTGAGTCTGAATTATTGTGTTCCTTTTACTTTTGCTGATTCCTAACTGGTAAGCACTAAAATACCATTATCAATCATGAATATTTGAGTTAACCTTTTGATAAAACCTCTTATATTAATAAATAAGAAAGGGGAGTGCATGGTATAATGTGAAAATCAGTGTCTTATAGCCATTTTCTGATCGAAAATTCACAGCCTGTTTTTCTTAGTGGAGCTACTAAATAGGGTAAACTTTAATTTTTTGGTCAAATCCAAAATGAACTGATCATCGTCTTGCTTTGGTAATGAGTTAGGTTATAAAATGATGGTGAAGTTATCTTTTCAATTAATCTGTTAGTTTTAAGTATTTCTCCTAAAATATCAACTTAATCCTGGTCAATGAAAAATGATGAATAAAACTTTTAAATTAACTTCTCTGAACAGCATCCGTGTATAAGATTTGTTTGGATTGAAAAGGAATATCCAATTAATTGTATCACTACACACACACACACACAAAATACTGAATATGTCATATGCTTTTTGTCGCGTCATGAATTGATTTAGTGCTTGATGTACATGCCATTAACTATGGAGGCAGGAGGGGGTCCTACCTAAACTCATGTTCTTCATCGAAGTCTATAGAATATTATTTAACTCTTGAGCTGGTAAGGGGAATCGACTTTAAGAAGAAACAATTTTGTTATATTCCGTTTTGCTTTGGTTCTGAGAATAGCTAACAGCAAGTCAGTTTTATTATTTTGAAAAAAAAAAATACACTCACTAATCATTAAAAAAGAAAAACAAAAGCAGTCCTAGAATACAACCTACAAACCAGAAATAAGAGAAAAGCAAATCCAAACATTATTAGATCCTATACACTGACCCGTTCCTTCTCTATTAGTATCACAATCCTGAGTCTTTGGACTTAATCTCCAACCTGCCGATATCCTTGAAAGTAGGGTTGAACAACGGGAGTGATGGGCCAGCCGATGCAAAGGGACAAGAGACACATGCAAGGAAACATTATTACATTAATACTCATGTTCTCCTTCCTTCAAGCACGGAATATGTAAACTACCCTATCATTCACTTCCTCCAACCAACATCTAGAAAAACAACTTAGTTACTTAGCAATCACTGTGATTATTTATTGTTAGTTACTTATTTATTTGAGTTCTTTGAATGAACTATTGGCCCCTTCATGATGGGTTCCATATTGATCAGTTTGATTTTATTAATTTATAATATCTTTAGTTTTCTTTCAACCAAATAATTGAGATATGATGTCACATTTATAAATCCTTCCGTTAATCACAGCTCACTGGAATTGTTCTGTAATGAAGTCTCAAGAAATTTTATGTTCAAATCATTCATTTACAATTTTATTTAATAATTTGCTATACTGACTTATCCACACGATCGGGCTGTATATGTAGATGTCAAATGGGGAAATTTTTTTCAAATCGCTTCCCTTGATCTACCTAAAACAATCGAAATATCAGTGATGATTCTAAACACAAGAATGTTTAAGGCTTATGGATATGTTTATGGGACAAAAGATAGAGACAGCAAGTTTTTCATCATCATAACATAGCTGTTATAAGCACTCCGATCACTATTTCTCTCTCTGAAAGTTGGCAATCTGAAACACAAACAGAAAACCCAAGTTATTAAAACAGTATACTGATGAAACAAAAGGTCACTTAACTTGATCAAACCTGACTGATCTAATTAAGAGACTATATATTATATGATTGGAGAGTGAGCAAAGGACAAGTAAAGCATGACTAAAAAAAAATTTGTTTTTTTATCTGTTGAAATTGTATCTTGCTCCAGTTGCAAGATCGTGTTGCACCACAATAAAAGAGCAACCCATCGTTTGTGGGTTCAACTGACGAAGGGATTGAGCTAGTATTCTCACCTAAAGGGAGAGGGTTCGATCCTGGGAAGTGTCACTTTGTTGTGGTTCAAGTCGCAACGCTTGTAAGGCATTACCACAACTACGTACAGTTAGATTGATCTATCTATGTAGCCAGACTAAAGGGCTTGTTTGGCTTGCTCCAGTGCCGGCATAGACATATTCTAGTGGATCATGAGTTAGTTGTCCTGCCTTTTGTGACACCTCTTTTTTTCTCCCTATTTACTTATTATAGATCACTTATGAATCACTATTGGGCCTTATATATCAAAAAATTTTCCAAAATTGTGAACTAGAAATTTTCAAAACGGAAATGACGCTAGTACTGTTCACAGTACCATTTTCCAGTTTTTTAGTCCAACTTTGAAAAATCATAATTAATTCTAGAAAAATAAAAACTGAGTGATTTCAATTTCTAAATTTTTTTTGTTAAGTGAACTATAGGGGAAAAATAATCATGGCTTCTAATTCTTGCCCATTTGATACAGTTTATTCAAAAACCACATGCTGTCCGAAATGGTTTACTCCAGTCTTCCAGATTTTACCTCAATCTTTGGAAAATTATAACTCTCAAAATACACATCCAAAGTTTGCAAACTTCATATTATTTTAAAGCTTAAGATGTGTAGTTTCTGACTGGAAAATTTCAGCCCATTTAGAGTTCGTTTTCTATTTTTAACTGTCACTTGAAACAGATTCATTTTCAGGTCCTTTGGAATCCCTTTAGCTTTGAAAACCAATTTTCTTAAAAATTCACCAAAACCTCTTTTTGGTTCCTTAACACTTCTTAAACATGCATGACTATTCCCTTACCATTCTTGGTTACTTTTAGCTCATCATCATGCATACTTCATCACCCATTCACATGATACTTTTGTAGAGGTTTAGGTTACATTATAACAACTACTTCAAGAAAATATACATCTTAACCATGTACACCAAAATATGCAAGCAAAACATCATCTTCAAGCATCATTAACCTTTTCCTTACCCTTGCTTGAGCTTGCACCTACATGGTTAGTGGGTGGGGGATGAGATTTGGGAATCCCAATAGCAAAACCACATAATCATAACATAGTGAATGCGCATACATGACTTTATGACATGTGTATGAATACATAAACATGTGACACATCAAACTTCACTTTAGCAGGCATATGACCATAGTACAAAAGTCACATTTCATACACAATCATGCACTTTGCTCATCATAAAAGTTCATGTGACATTCACAAATCATTTTCTTAAACATAGAAGGAGATTAGTAGTTTTGCTACATCAAGATCTTAGCTTTCTTTAATCCAACTTCCAGAGTATTCTTGGTCCTTTTTTCAAGATGCTCTTGGGACCTTTTAAACTCCAAAAAATCATGGCATAACATCCACATAAACATACCATCATCAAAATAAAACAAAACTTGCAAAACGCATAAAACCCCCCTTTTGGTTTTCTAAGTGTCCTATAAGTTCAAAACTTGATTTTTAAAGCCCTTTGAGCTTCTAAAACCCATCTCTTAGTTGTACCCTACACAAAACATCATTTTGAAGCCAATGGAACCATCAAAATGCTCAAAAACACATCCTTTCTATTTTTTTCTTTAGTTTGGACGAAAATAGCAAAATAAGGAAAGGAAGGTTTTTCAACTTTGCTCATGAAATCATGTGTTTCCTTGCTTCCAAAAACCTTTTTTCTTAACTTTGATCTACTCAAAAACACCTTCCCTTAGACCAAAAGAAATTTGGGCAGCACCTCCCCATAAAACATGAGCTTTCCAAAATTTTAAAACAACTCAAACTAACCAACAACAACCAACAACAAAGTTCATACTACTCAAAGAGTAACTTGTAACCCTTTACCACTTTAAAAACCTTCTCATTTCCATTTTCAACTCTTGAAATCCTAGCCTTCCTCTTCCAAAAGTGGGTCTCATTCATGGAACAACTCAAGAGAAAGGTAGTGGAAGTTACAAGACTCAAGAAAAGAGGAAGATTTGGTTGTTAGAAACCTTTACCTAGAGTTATGGAAGCTTGGATCTCTTCTTTCTTGCTTGAAAATGGCTTGTTTTCTAGAGAGAAGGAGGAGAAAAATCTGATCAAGGAGAGAGAGGGAGATGGACGTCCAAAATGGGAGAGAAAGAAGGAATTGTATTTTTAAAATTCCATACAAAAATGAATGTGTGGAGGAGGTTGATTCTTGGAACCCAAGTTGGAAAATACTTGTTCCACATTTAGCCACATCACCTTGCCTCCTCCTAGCTGAAAAAGCAAATTTTCAGACCTCTAGGCATCAGTTTTTGCTGGTTGGGCCCTTGCCCGGTGATAACTCCCCAGTTTTAATAGAATTTAATATATAATTTGATATATTTGGGGAGTTATTAATGCAAAACAAAAAGGTTTATAAGTGATTTTGATAAAATATGGATTGATCACATGATTTAGGGGATTTTATTGCAAATACAATAATTATAGAAATATCTAGGATTAAAGAAAATAATAAAATATTTTGGTTTTTATTATTTTGTTATTTCCTATTATTAGTATTATTATATTATCTACCAACATTTGCAGCCACATGAAGCAAGAAAAGACGGCGCCGTTTTGGAGCAAGAAAAGGAGAAAACTTGAGAAAACCTAGTGGATTTCGGGCTGTACAACAGAAGCATCAACAGTGTTTAGAGAACGCAGCTGTGGGGAGAATTCGATGGACGAACGAGAGCTTGAACAGCAATCAGCGACGAGAGGAAGCAGCTGGAGTGTTGGAGATACAGAGCATCACTAGAGCTGAAAAGGGAGAACGAACAGAGAGTAGCTGGAGTTTTGCTGGGACTTTGGAGCTGACAGCACGAGAGGAGAACGAACAACGCAGAGCTTGAACGCAAGAGCTGCTGTTGAACGGAATTGTGAGCGTTGCGCCTGAAGGCGTCGCAGAGCTGGTTTTGGCCGAGAGTTGTCTGCTGTGCTGAGGATGACGCTGCTGTTCGTGAACCAAGAGGAGGCGTGAGCTGAGAAGAGAGAGTGGTCACTGGTGCTGTGAGAGGAAGCTTAAGACCGCGTTTTGCTCCTCATTTTCTCAAATTCCTTTAACCTCTCTTTGAACTAAATTCTTCAATGCCTTGCTCAAATTGCTGAAATGTTTAGTGGCTAAATCATTTGTTCTAGGATTATTTGGAACCTTTGCATGGATTGAGATTGAATAATACTCTCTTTGGTGATTAGTGACAATTATATGTTAATTTTATCTTGTGCTTAATGCTTCTAATTGATTAGCCATCACTTAGATTGATTTGTCCAATTAAATTAAGCTTGAGAGAGTTAATTTAATTGCAGGACTTAGATAAAATTATGCTAGGCTTGAAATTTAAATAATTAAATGGATGGTTTGTTAGTAACATAGAGATATAGTTATTAACCTAGCATTGTCATATTAAAGTTGTTGCTTAATGATTATTTTCTTTTAAATGTAGCAAGAGATTGTGCATGTTAAAGGAGAATATTAATTTGGTTATGACTTGAGAGAGCTTAATCAATTGCTTTTGAACCTTAGACAAACATATTATGTCATTTAATCACTAATAGAGTTGTATGCATGTAAATCTCATGAATTGCATTGGTGAAAAATAATCCTAGGCATTTCTCATTATTGAATTAAAGTTTTAGTGAAATTAGTAAACCTTTAGGACCCCAATTATTCAATTGATTCCCTCAACCTAATTAATCACATAATTGCATTGATTATCTCGTTTATACGTTAGTCCTCGTGGGAACGATATTTTTATACTACTTGCGACCCGTACGCTTGCGGTAAGCTACAAGGCGAACAATATTATATTTGCTTTTGCATTGCCACTCTTTTTGAGTGATGCTTGATAAAGTTTCGCCAAGTGAGCAGATGTATGACATACTCTTGCCCAATACCCTTCCATACCACACCTATAACATTTATTTTTGGGGTCTTTTTTGGTATTGAAATCATTCTTATACCCTTTCTCATTATATTTCTTTTCTTTTGGTTATCATAATTAATGTTACAAACACCTCAATAATGAGGATTTTTGTGCCCTTTGCCACGACTACGGCCACGGCTACACCCTCTATCATAATTATTATACATTGTTGCATTTATTTCAAGAATTGGAACCGATCCTGTGGGACGTATCTCATGATTTTTCATAAGCAACTCATTATTATCATGATTTTTCATAACTATTTATCTCATGATATTTCTTAAAGCCTTTTCATGATATTGTTGTTGTGAAATCATATCGAACCTTTCTTTCAAGGCATTTCATAATTCTAGCGGATCTTTACCGTTAAATATTCCGTTTTTAATCCTTCATGAATATGATGACGAAGGAATATCAGTGCTTTTGCCTTATCTTAATTAGACACAGCATTTTCAGGCAAAATAACATTTTCATGACCCTTGGCATCCAAATGAATTTTAGCATCCAATATTCATGATAGATAATTTTTGTCAGATATGTCAAGGGCTTCAAATTCTAATTTGATAAATTAGACAATATCCAATCTAAATGATAATAAGACTTAAAATTCATTTTAGAAAATGAATTTATAACATGAATAACATATTTCAGTTAAACATACATGTATGGATTCAAGTTAAAATAACAATATCCATAATGTTTAAAAACTTGTAAAAGAGATTAAAATGACAAGTAATAACAATATCAAATCTTAGCCATGAAACTCGATGTTTAAAACAATTGGTAAAAGAGTTACTATAATTTCATATTATGGCTCAGATTATCCCAAATTGATTGAAAATATATGATAAAAGAAAGTAGAAGAAGTTGCTAAGAAAACTCTGAAGGAATCATACCTTCGGTTGAACTATCGTGCTGATAACGTGTTGTAAATTAAAAGATAAATAGATAAAGAGAAGAGAAACTAGAGAAGAGAAAGTTTGAGAGGAATAAGAAAGTTTGAGAGGAATTCTATTCATTTTTTATGTGTTATATGCCATGTACAAAGCCCTATTTATAGGCCTCTAAGAGTGACATCCAAGGGTCATAATCAATTAATAGTACAATCCGTTTAGTCAATAATCCCCCATTTTCTCCTCTTATTTTCGTCACTCTCTCGCTCTCCCAAGTCTGAAATTTTTCTCTCTCCTCTCAAGCTCCCAAGACACCATTTTTGCTCTCTCAAGGTAGAAGAAAGAGCTCACACACAAGGTAAAGCCCAAGCAACCTCCTTTCTTGAGTCTTGCAACCTCTTTCACCTTTCTAATGGTTTGATTTCTTGAAGGAGTCTCTCTTTTTGAAGATAAGAGGCAAGGATTTCAAAAGGTGAAAATGGAAAATGAGAGGTTTTTAAAGAAACAAAAGGTTGCAAACTCTTCTTCAAAGTAGTAAAGAGTGTTTGATGGTTGTAGTTATTGGTTTGGTTGTTGTTGGGAGTTGTTGTTGAGATTTTGGAAACCATGAGCTTATGGAGAGATGCTGTCCATTTGAAGTCTTGAAAAGGGAAAATGTGTTTGAGTATTTTGGTGCTCGAATCATGATTTGGAAGCAAGAATACACAAGTATTCATAAGTAAAAGTTGAAAAATCCAAGAACCCTTCTTTTTTATGTTTTTTGAAAATCTGTAAGAAATAGAAGGAGTGGGATTTTGATAATTCTGATGCTTCCAATGGCTGTAAAATGATGTTTTGTGTAGGGTAAAGATAAGAGATGGATTTTAGAAGCTTATGGAACCATAAAACCAAGTTTTGGAACTTGTAGGGTTCTTGAAAAGTTAAAGGGGAGTTTATTGCGCTTTTGCAAGTTTTCTTGCATTATGATAATTGGATATTCATGTGGATATTATGACATGATCTTTAGAAAGTTGAGACCTTCAAGAGCCCATTTGGAAGGTTACTCAAGAGAGCCCTAAAGTGAAAAAGGAAAAGCTAAGATCTTGAGGTAGCAAGACTACTAAACTAAACTTATGTTTTATGAAACTTTATCGTGAATGATACATGATTTTTGTGATGAATGAAGTGAATGATATGTGTATGAAATGTGACCTTGATTGCTATGGCCATATGCATATATAAAATGTAGTTTGAACATGTCACATGTTATATGCTCATACATTTGTTTTAAGTTGTAATATGCTCATTCACAATGTTTTTGTTTAGTTAGTTTTGCTATTGGGATTTGCATAAATCTCATTATCCCCCAACTAACCATGTAGGTGGAAGCTAAAGTAAGGGTAACGAAAAGTTTATAGATGAATGAAGAAGATGCTCTTGCTTGCATGATTTTTGTATGAATATATGAGTTGCTAAACTCGCCATGAAGTTGATGTGGTTGTAATCCTTAAACCTCAACATGAAGTATCTGTTAGATATGATTAGTTTTGATGATGTCAAATATAATAGAGCAAAAAGTTTTCATATGCATGCGTATTGATTTGACAAAGGTTTTTATAATGCATATTGATTTACAACTATATTTGTGCATCCTTTTTAAATTGGAACATGATGTGGTTAAATAACTCAATTTGAATGTTAAAATGTTTTTAAAT
>JANTPZ010146421.1:0-11502 GCA_025593235.1 Vachellia pachyceras
ATGGGAGTGTTGGTGGGGATCCAATCTTAACATTCACCAAATTCAACACATTGGCACACACTCCCAACTTGAGAGCATCAATGGGACAACGGCCCATTTGGCACATTGGTGGAGCTCACCATTGTGAAGAAAAGAAGGTTGAGAGCGAGGAGAAAGGCAAGGGACTTGGGAACCATTTTCACAAGAGGATCTAATTTGCCTTGATGCTTTTTGTGAATTGGTTGTGTTTAGGCTTTTGTGTGTGAAGATGGAGAGGCAAGGGGGTGTATTTATAGGTGAGATTGTAGTGCTTCAATGAGCTGAATATTGTATTAATGGATATGAGTTGTTATTTTGTTAAATTATAGTTTTTATTTTGTTTTTTCGATACTACGTTGTTTTTGTCATGTGATGAGATAAAAAAATAGCTTAAATATGGCTCAGTCAGAAGTTTTTTTTTTTTTAAATAGAGTTGAAAGTCATTTTGAGATGGGTTCGGAAAAATGGTTTAATTAATGTTTTGTGAAAATAATTAGAAAAGAGAATCTATGTAAACAAACAACAAGAAGAAAGCCTTATAATATAAGTTGGGACATGCTATACAGATCGTCATCATGCTTAAAAGGGAATCATTGTAAAGTTAATGCAAAATACACAAGGGATTTGAAAAATACAATTTTGTTATCAAATACCCGTAAAAAGATTTAGGAAAAATACAAACATGCATGTCCCAGTAAGGAATCAATTATTTTCCCACCCCTATTTGAATGTCAAATATTTATTTGTATGTGCATGTACTTGAGAGTGAGAGTAATTCTGTCATCGGAAAAAAAAATGTGAGTGATTAAAACTTTTTATTTGGCAGCTATATGTATTTTTCAAAAAAATTTAAGAACTTTTCAAAATTACCTTCAAACAAATTAAAGATGTTATTTAAGCTAACATTGAAAGAAATAAGAATTTCTAAAAAAACAGTTATAAACATTCTATTTTAATTAAATTTTGAAAAAAAAAATCTTACATACAAAACCGAAAACAATACGTAGAGTTTTATATATATATAACTTGAAAGAGTGTTAATATGCAAAAACACATTAGGTTATATATATATATATATATAACATTCTATTTTAGGGCTAGTTTGGCATTTAGGTTTCAAAACCTAGATTATAAAACCTAGGCTTTCTCTTTCCTACTTTCTCTATCCTACTTTTTCTCTTTTATCTTTCCTACTTTTCTTTCTTTCCCTTTTTTACTTTCCTCTTTCCTACTCACTTTTTTGCTTCAGAATCCCTAAAAACTATAACTTCCCAAATATAAATTACTTTTCAAAATCTAGTTTTTACCTCGGAATCTGTGAAACCTAGGTTTCAAACCCGGTTCCCAAAGATATATCTGTTGGCAGGTGCAACCACGCATAACACTTTCATATTCTGAAATAGTATCTTGATATTATGATTCTAAGAGTTTATATTTGTGGTGACGAGGTCCTTCTAAATTATGAGTAGGGGAGTCATGTCAACTCTCCTGACTTTATTTCCTATTCAAAGCAAAATCGAATATCATGGAGAGGTTTGTTGTCAGCAAAAGCTGGCAGAAAATTCTTTGTCAAACTTCGGTGTATATATAATATATCATTTGGAAAGTGATGATGGCGGCTGCATTAATTTTTTTAATCAATACTCTTAGGTAAGTAACCAGTAGTTAAAAGTACATTATTTGTCATTTACTAAACTGAAAATTTTGTATCGTGTTTTGAACGTTGGTAACTGCTAAATGTACGAGGTTATTGTTATTAAAAAAAACCATTGACAATATTTTCAATATTTTAAATGACAATTGTAAGATTTACCTATGTTAGCTTGCATAATAAGAGGTAAAAAAGAGCAAAAAACAGCATCTTTATTTTAAATTACAGGGAGTCGGTGTTTAATTTTCTGGAATTTTAAATTAAATTGCAGATCATCAATGATAATATATAAACCAAAAAATCACGAAATACTTTGTCATTTTCCTTGTACAGGTCATGGGGTGAGGAAATAATAATAATGTTTGACAGGCTTTTATCAACCCGTGAGTCCCAACTTGCAACTACATTGATAATTCTAATATGCCTTTGTTTCTGTTTTTGGGTTTAATTCATATCTATATTTTTGCATCTTTGAAAATTTAATTGTGTGGGGTAAGAAACTTCATTGTTGTCGATAAGGATTGGGTCCATATTTAGGGCATTTATGGAGGCAACAGGGATTTGGACCACTAAGTGACCAACCATATTTGTAGATATACAGCTACATATATAACATACAACCGTTGTAATTGATCCATGCACATGTTAATTATTCTCTAATTAGAACCGGACAGAGTGTAGGAGGCATTAAATAAAAATGGGTTGGAGTTACTAATGTGGTTGGCCAACTACATTGGACACATGCATGTGTTTTATTTGTATGAACGTAAGAAGGTAAAATGAGAGCATGAGAGTATTGTACTTCGTTCATGTGAAGGCCAAAGGTAGAGTCAGCATTATTGGTTATGAGGATAAGGAATGGGAGAGGCAAGTAGAGATGCGTGCAGAGCTTGGAGTGACTGGTGTTTTCTTTCCTTAGGCTAGGTGTTGTATTATGTACCTTTTGATCCTTAATGTAAGAGTATTGATTTGAGGATATTAGGAAAGTTAGTTAAATTGGTTAATTATGTACCGTAAATATTGGGTATTGACTTTCTAAAATATCCTTATTACCCATGGATCAATATTCAAATCGTTATTGCAAAATATATTCATATGTAGTACTTGACAATGTTTTAAACAGATTGACTTTTGTAACAAGATACATGTGCAATGCAAACTAAATAAATTAATTTATTGAAGAAATAATTGTTCTGTTTTTTTTTTGTCAATAGAAACCATCTCAAGCCTTTGTTAAACTATAGTCATTCTATTATTTTGGTCAACAGAATACATGATACTTTCCTTATTGCGATCTTTAAGATAAATAATTACCTAAAAATGTCATTATTTAGAAGAACAAAATTATGAAAAGATTGGAGAGTAAAGGTCAGCCAAAGCTAAAAAAATTGAAAATAATTGTGAGATGAAGAATTGAAAAATAAATAAATGTTTAATTCATTCATTGTATATATAAAAATAATAATTAAAAAATAGAATATGCCTTTTTCAACAATACAATTTATTTTTCATATTCTATATATCATGTGTGAGACCCACATTTTGCTAACCAAAAAAATAATTAAGTGATAAAACTTCTAGTGTATTCTGTTGGAAATTGTGCCATAGGGCCAATCATTGTACCTCGCACATTATTTATTTTTAATGAATTTTCTCCATTTATTATGATAATTGCATCCATTGGCAAATTATGAATATTGTCCTAAATGTCCCTGATTAGTTATCTATGTGGGAACAAAGATAAAGCAAAACCAGTATGACTTTGATAAGGTATGGAGATACAAGTCAAAGTCATAGGCACTTGTAAGAGTATAAGGTGCTGGATCGACCCGCTATGAGAAAGCTACATGGATTAAATCATTAACTTATCTCATATGTAATCACGTCACAATGCCCTTCGACTTGAGATCATCATGGATTCCTACATGAGAGTCGCTAAGCTTTGACCTAGTCAAAAGTCACCTTTGACCGGATGATGATAAAGGCTATGATCGGGCTTATGAGTTTTCATGTGGAGGAATGTGAGTGATCAAGATTGGATTTGTCCTTCACATTAGTTGAGAGATATTACTGGGCCCCTCGATGAGTGAGTCTGAGAAATGTATGGCCATGCTGTAACGAAAAGGCATTTTCATTTTTTTTATCAGACTACTCAGGGATCAAGAAAGTAATGGTCGTAAAAATAGGAGGATGACATCATCCATGCCTCATCATTGACCGAGATATTGCGTGAAAAAGGGATGTGATGTGGTTGCATAAAAGGTTGCGTCATGTTAACGATCCCCATATGATTTAGTTAGTCGTAATGTCTTACTAGAGACCGCTTGCGACTTGTGGGCTAATGCTGAGTTTAGCCCACTGCCAACTTTATATAGGCCTACAGGGTCACACGTAAGAATAGCCCAACATAAGCTTTATTTCTAGGGTTTATTCGAATTTTAAATATATATGTATATATGTTGAAATTCGAAATTGCACAATGTTATATAAATAATATTTGTGTGTGTTAGTTTAATTTATTTGATAAATTAAATAACTAACATCAATTTAATTTATAAGGATAAATTAAATCTGTTGGCTCATTATTTGGATTAATTAAATGGATATGATTTGTTCAAATCAATTTAATCCAAATTAAGATTGCAAAATTCGAATTTCACATTTTGAATTTCAAATTTCGAATTTCAAGATTAAATCTTGAATATCCTTTTGAAATTCGAATTTCAAGATTAGATCTAGAATATCTTTTGAAATCCAAATTTCAAGATTAAATCTAGAATATCCTTTTGAAATTAAAATTTGAATTTTTCAAGATTAATAAAAGATTAGTTCTTGATTATGATACACTCTATGAGATTTTTAAATATAAGTGCTTGTGAAAAGAAGAGGCATCCCATTCTGAATTTGAATTCGTTCTTGAGCCACGAAACCCTAGAGAGAGTGAAACAAAGAGACGCTAGCACGCTGTTATTGTTGGAGACTGATCGCGTGGATACTGGTAGAGGGAGGCGATTGAAAGAACGTCAGCTCCTCGTGATCGGAAGTAAGAACGGGAGACGTTGTGGAATGAACGCGGGACGTTGTGGAATTTGAAGAGATCCAGATGCAAAGGAAGAGAAGATCTTGAAATGTAAAAGGTACGCCTTCATCTCCTCGATCTAAACGCCTTTTGCGGATCCGTATTTGGAATTAGAAAATTTTAAATTCCGCTGCGTGTATTTTTAATCCCAACATATTCATATAAAGATCATTAAAAAAAGTGTTTTAATATATTAATATAGCCAAATGATTTGTTGAAGAAATTGGGTAAACTAAATAAACTAATGTAAAGTATTTATAATTATTTATATTTATCAATCGATGTCTAATCTAATAATAAAGCTAAATAAATATTTTTACATAGTTTATTTATCTTACTCAATCTCTAAAAAAATGTCAATTAGCTATTATAAATTAAAGACAGTCCAATAAAAGCAAAAAAAAGTAATAGATGCTACAAACTCTAGCAATAAATTTTTTTGGGAAAATCCATGAAAATATCCCTTAAATACGTAAAACCCTATTTGATGTAATGAATAAGGGAAATGGCATATAGATAGCAGTCATCCATATGAGATTTCAAAATTTGAAAGAAAAGACTAAAGTGTCTTTAAAAAAATTTTAAAAATGAAAACGGATTTCAGAATTTGATAACTTTTGTAAAAGGATTTATAAGTGTCTTATACTATTGACAATTTTTCCGTTGTGGTACATTTGTTACTCCATTTAGTTAGTTGACAGCTTATGTTGTTCCATTAAATCCTAGAAAACCAAAGTTCTCAACATATTGACAACTTTTGCAAAGGCATTAACAAGTGCTCTTATGCTCTTGACAACTTTTTCGATGTGATGTCTCACGTTGTTTTTTTGTCTTTATTAAAGTGTGTGTTTGGTTTGAAGGGAGGTAATGATAGGGGATGGAATAACCTTATTTGGTATAGTTGAAAGGAAGGTAAAGGAGTGTATTTGTAATGATCCCCTATTTGGTTGAGAAGGGAAGGGAAAGTGAATGAATAATAATAATTTACCATATTTTTCTTATAATTTGATTTATATTTGTTTTATTTATAAATTAATTTACACATTAACTCTAATTAATAAATTAATATTTTATTTAAAATAAATATTACATTTCAAAAATGAAATAATATTTTGGAAAAATGATGCATAAAGTACATGGAAAATAGTGAATCCCAGAATGGTGATTCGAAATTCGAAAAGCCCAGAGTTATGATAGCTTCTCACGCGTCCTTAGACAAGTTTAAAGGAAATGATCTAAATGGCCATTTGGTTTAGAAAGTATTGGACATCATTCAAATGAACCATGGGTTCATTCGAATGAAGGCCATTTTCTAAACCACAAAAAAAATGCGGCTTAGAAAGTTGTGGATCTCATTCAAATGAACTCTATGGTTCATTCGAATGAAAGTCAATTTCTAAACCGCATAACAAATAATGCGGTTTAGAAAGTATTAGACCACATTCGAATGAATCCATGGTTCATTTTAATGAAGTTCACTTGGTTTAGAAAGTAGTAGACTTCATTCGAATGAACCATGGGTTCATTCGAAAGAAGGTCATTTTCTAAACCGCTCAAACAAATGCGGCTTATAAAGTAGTGGACCTCATTTGAACGAACCCATGGTTCATTCGAATGAAGTCCACTTGGTTTAGAAAGTAGTGGACTTCATTCAAATGAACCAAGTGCTCTTTCAAATAAAGGCCACTTTCTAAGCTACACAACAAAAAATGTGATTTAAAAAGTATTAAACTTCATTCAAATGAACCCATGGTTCATTTGAATGAAGTCTACTTGGTCTATAAAGTAGTGTACTTCATTCGAATGAATCATGGGTTCATTTGAATGAAGGTCACTTTCTAAACTACATAAAAAATGCAGTTTAGAAAGTAGTAGACTTTATTCAAATGAACCAAGGGCTCATTCAAATGAAGGCAACTTTCTAAACCGCACAACAAAAAATGCGGTTTAGAAAGTATTGGACTTCATTCGAATTAACCCATAGTTCATTTGAATGAAGTCCACTACTTTCTATACCAAGGTTGATGAGACAAGATTCCTTAGAACAATGGAATGTTCATAAGGATGGCAACATTCCTTATGAACACTTGATTTATGGGGAACTGATCTCTTACTTTGAAAAAACTGCACTTAAAATTTGTCAAGATGACAAGATTCAACACCAATTGGCAAAGGAAAAGATTGCAACCAAGAAAGAATTGGGCACATTCTGTGAATAATTTGGCTTTCCTGGCTGTAAAAAAGCTAAACCTTCATGAAAGAAACATCATAAACATTTCTCAAAAAGATCTGAGATTCCACACCAAAAATTTAAATAATTTAAACTTAATACTCCTCCAATGAAATTAAAAAATGAATTTATATCAAACCACCTATTGACTCCCAAACCAGTCAAAAGTTTTTTGTTTTTAATGCGGCCCGGTCACATTTCTTGATATTACAGATTTTCAAAAAAAATTAGGGCACTTCATATAGAGGAGCCCGTACTTCAACAAGTCAACAAACTCATGCTTGATTCTAATTCAAATTCTGAATCTGATTCTGAGTCAGGGAATGAGTCTAGTTCTTTTGAAAACATAAACCAAATTCAACTTAATGAATTTTTTGATTCATCTAGTTCCCCAATTATAAACAAGATTAGGAGTGAGCAAACTCTTTTGATAGAAATTATTGATCAACCTTCGAATGACATGAGGGTTAAATATCTCTCAAAATATAAAGATATTTTAACTTCAGCATCTACTTCAAACTCTGATTATAAATCAAAACATGAACTTCCTTTTAAATACGATTTAACTCAAACTCTCAACAAATTTAAACAAACCTCTAAACCTACAACCATCCAAGACCTCCAATAAGAGATTAATAATCTTAAAACTGAGGTAAAATTAATGAAATTAAGACAAGATACCCAACAAACTTTGATTTCTCAAATATCTGTAAACCAACTTTCTAACATAAATAAGAATCAGGAAAAACAAATTCACATAAATTCTGACAAACATCATGAAGAATATGAAGAATCTTTTCCAAACATAATTTCACAATTGACATATCAAAAGTTTGATATAAAAGCAAAACTGATTATTGGTAATAGTTTTGTTTTGGAAACAACAGTTTGTTTGACATGGGAGCAAAGTCTAACTATATTTTTGAAGGACTCATTCCTACAAACTTTTTTGAAAAAATAACTGAAATTTTAAGAGGCATAACTAAAGACAGGTTAAATTATGATACAAGATTTTAGATGTTGTTATTCAAAATGAATCTTTGAAAATTAAAACACCTTTACGCCCTATTCTTAACCCAATTAGCGCCCTTTCTAAGAGGGCACAAATGTGACGGGAGTAAAAAGTTAGAGCCTACAGCGCCCTATATGATGAAAGGCACCGTAGGCATATCACTATATAGGGCGCTGTAGGGTAATCTTACGGTGCCCTATATAGCAATATAGGGTGTCATATAGTGCGTAGTAGGTATTTTTTTAAAAAAAATTAACCCATTTACTGATTTAGTTTACAATTCCATTTTATACACCAGATCAAGTCCAGACATAATAAACACATATCAAGGTTATAAGCAAAAGTCATTGTGGCATAGAAACACAAAATTCATCAAGAGTTAGACGTATATATCTACCTAAGCCAAGTCCTTGTGGTAGCGAAACACAAAAGTCATTGTCATTTACTGAACAAAGATCATTGTACATTTGTTGCAGAGAAACACAATTCATCAATCTAATTAACCCTATAAAAGTTGACATGAAGAGTTAGAACTATATATTCACCTTGAAGAAACAAGGATTATTTACAAGTCAATGAGACGTTTAGCCAACAAATCTCTGATCAAATCAATGTCACTAACCAAGTAAGTATCGTCATTATAAAAAATTTGCAAATTTATAAACAATTATTGGAACAATTCAAATTCATCAAAGTAAATGATTAACTCATCAATATTTGATAGATTACGTATAACCTCTTCTAAATCTCTAGTCAATCCACTCTAAATGATATTATACATGTAACTGATGACATAATACCCGCACTCATTATTGTATGATTGTCGAGGGCACTAAAGATAAAAAACATATTGTTAAAATGTATAAAGGGATAAAACAACTTTCAATGAAAGAACTTAAAGTCAAAGTACTTACTTTTGGATAAGATCACTGTGTGGTTTTATTTCTACCTTCACATTTATCGCCCATAAATCAGTATGTCTTGAGTGCACTGCGATTGAATTGACAATTGTTTCATATAGACCATGACCCACAATCCCATCAAGCATATGCAGGGTCACAGGTGTAAATTTTTCTCATAGCTGCCGTAGCCGTGACAAGGATGGAAATTTTGCAGCTTCTTCTGGGTCCTAGTAAAGTAGAGAATACATATTATAAATATAATGCCGAAGAAAAATCAAGTAAGATCACAAGGTGGCAACTACATCATGAGGTGTTGTAGGTGTAGAAATCAGATTTTTCGGCTAAAGAATGAAACAACCCTTGGATTGACCTAAATGGAACACCTCTCGATCAAGGATTGAAACATCGGAGGCTTCCTCACCATCTTCAATATGTGTCAGCGATACACGAGACAAGCTGTCTGGAATTGGCATATAATGGTGCGTCGTAGCTTGCCTGTAGAAATAAGCATTAGCAATAGAGCGTATTGGCTCATCCAGGTAGAGAGTACAATGCTTTCCAACTTCTTCTGCGGGGGAATTAGGAGAAGGGTTACCCAGTACTGTCTCAAGCGGATTATTGCTATCTTTGCTACTGGGAAATACAAGGTAATCCATGTTCTTCAGTTCGTCAATCAGCTTCCCCGATTTCAGGAGAGCTGCAAATTCAGCTCTCATCTCATCTCTCATCTCCTCACGCAGATTGTCCATCATCTAGGTTTGTATTTGGCTTTGGATTGAGCTACAAAGTTTAGCATCAAACTCAACTCAGAGTGATTGATGCATCTCAGCTACTCTAGATTGAATCTGAGCTTCAGTAGACTGTTGAGATGGTCGTCCAAAATATTTTCCTAGACCGGTTCTGTAATATCCATAAATTTCTATGCTAGCTGAATGAAATGCTAATCCGATAGCTAGGAAATGAAAAGAGAAATCAGAGGGAAATAGTACAGAAAGAAAGACTATAGGCCGGAAGTCGTAAAGATAGACCTGACTTAGTACACGAAGTTCCGTAGGAATTCCAGAGTTAAGGAAAATTGCCCAGAGTGATATGAGGACGGGAAAACCTTCAGGAAAGGGACCCATACGTCATTTAATAAAAGACCAAGGACATAAAGGTCTTTCAGTATCAAAAGTAAGGGCAAAACAGTAATTTTAGAAAAAGTAGAGAAAGTAAGGGCAAAAATGGTAATTATGAGAAAGTTGAAGGGCATTTTGGTCATTTGACATAATAAAAGTCAAAGTCAAAAAGTCAACCAGTTGACCAAAATATCAGAAAAATTTACAGATGCCCAAAAGATAGATCTCTACATACCGGTCGCAATGACGTAATACGGATTTTCCAAATTCGAACCCGATTTCCGTCTACGGAATTTTGAAGGGCAAAAAGAGGAAAAATAATTATTTGAAATATCAGGAGCTCTTCAAAAATTTTGAGAAAAATATGGAAAATCCAGTGAATTATGTAGTAATTAATAAAATTATTACCCGGTATATAATTAAGACAATTTTCCCGAAAAATACCCAAAAATCCCCAGAAAATAATTATTTCAAAAATTAATTTTGGAAAATCTAGAGGGCATTTTGGAAAAAGAAAAAGGGCATGAGAATCATTGAAAAATATAGTATTTTTCAAGGCCTTAAAAGAAATTTGCTCTCCGATTGCTCCATTCAGGGATTTTGGGACAGGATAAAATAATCCTGTAAAAATTGAGATAATCAAGGGGTAGTTTGGGAATAATAATTTTATTATATTCAAGATGAAAATATGAAGATTAAATGAGAAAGAAAACATCCTCAGAAAAGTAGAAAAAGATTTGTCGGAATAAAGTTAAGTTTACCGATAAAACGTGTAATCGGTAAAAGTAACCGAATGGGATCCAGTTTGGTTAGAGTAACCAAAGGGGAAATCAGATTCTTACAGCCATAATGAGCACTTTATGAGAGCCAATAAGGAGTGGACAAGTGGCCCTTAGGTGTCACCATCTCATCCCTTAAATCTCATTAAAGTGGCAAGATGAGATCTCAACCCTCCATTACATTAAACCATTAATTGGGAATTAATAAAACAGCATTTTCCCTTCAGCTTCCAGCCCATTTTCACGAGCTGAACCAGCAGCAACAGAGAAGAGAAGTGGCATCATTTTTGGGAAGAAGAAGAGAGGAAAAAGCTCAAGTAAAAGCAAGGTAAGTATGGTTCTTTAAGACATACATAGAAATGAGCCTTGCAACTTCCTCTTCCACTTCCATGGTTTAGAATTTTGATTTAGCCTCTCTTTTCTCAGTTTCATGACTTAGGGTTCTTGAGAGAAAAGTGAGAAAGAGAGGGATTTAAAGCTAATTAATTGTTGGAAATGCTTCCTCTTGTTGAAAGAAGCATGTTGATGATGATATTGATGTTGTTTGAGATGTTTTGTGATTTTTGTAATTTTGGAAAATCATGAAAATATGGGGAGGTGCTGTCCAATTTTCCATTTGATATGGAAGAGTTAGAATCATGTTTTCCCATGCATGAATGAGGGTTTGGAAACATGAAACAAGTGATAGAATGGTTGAAAGTTGAAAATTGCAT
>JANTPZ010146422.1:0-19589 GCA_025593235.1 Vachellia pachyceras
TACAAATTTTCTTTTGTTTTAATTGTTGTAGGAAAGTTGTTGTATACCGAGGAAGACAAGACGGGAAGTTTTTGGCTATATATTTGCATGTAGTAGATGCTTCGAGTTTGCCTCCGGGGTGGAGCATATATGCAGACTTCACTTTCACTGTGCTCAATCAATTTTCCAGGGAAAAATCTGCAAAAGGAGGTATCCTCATTTCTTACATGTTCATTATTCATTGGTTTAATGTGCAAAAATACTCATGAGCTTTTATAAAAGAATTGCGTGTACCACCATATGCTATTCAGAGTGCAAAAATACCCATAAACAGTTAAAATGAGACTTAAAATGTCAAGATTGTTAAATATAATGTAACGCTATTTCATATGTATATTTAAAAAGTGTGGGCCTCATCACAAAAAATAACTGTGTAGTATCAGGTTAGCCTTAGCATTTTTGTTCCATTATTAATGTTCATGGCTATTTTTACACCTCTTAAAACATATATTGCCAAGTATACTTTGGCTAAAAGTTTATGGATATTTTTATACTTTAATCCTTATTCATTCCATTGGAACTAGTTTTCGGTTTGGTGGTCTCATTTTTGGATCAGAATGAGATGTGTGTAGATATCGTATTAATTATAGTCTTTCAATTAAATGCAGATATAAAACACAAGTTCTCCAGGATTGCATTTAACTGGGGTTACGCATCTTTTATGCCTCTGAGGGTACTTGAGAACCCATCTAGTGGCTTTATTTCCAATGATAAATGTGTTGTTGAAGTTGAATTTTATGTGGTCAAACCTAGTGGCTTTGAGCCTGCAAATCATTTAACATATCTTTCCTTCACCAAGGAGTCCAAAGAAGTTCTTCCTGAAAATGAACCAAAGGTTGATGGTAATGGTGATGGTGATGGTGATGGTGATGGTATGGTTGATTTCAAAGATTTAGGACTAATAGAGAAGCCGTTTGTTCCACTGTTAGAGGAAGTTTTCTCATGGAATCCTTCATTGTTGGACTGTAAGAACAGCCGAAGTCATATGTTTACAGAGTGGGTATTCAATGGTTTGGGTCAAGTTCTGCAATTTTTGAATGAAAAGAAGTGGAAAGACATGAGTGATGAGGCAGCCTGCGAGCAGCTTCAGCATATGTGGGAGGAGCTTGAGATGAGTAGATTAGACTTGAGCTGGTTGGAGCATGTTGTTAAATCTGCGTTAAGGATGAAAGGATACGAGGAAAAGGCAAAGAAAGTGAAGCAGTTGAAGCAAAACTTGGAGGCAGTGGATACTGAAATGAAAGAGTTAAAGGAAAAGCTAGGTGGCACTGAACAAACTTTTGAAATGATAAGAAAAGATTTAGAGAGTGCAGAGGAAGGGTTTGAAGAAAAGGATTTGGATGGAAAAATTGGATATGGAAAACCCTAACGTAGGTTTGTGTATGTGGACAATAACATTGTGAATAGACCCATGCAAACATAGAAGTGCATTAATATCACTCGCTTTTTATGTAAAATGCCAATCCAACCCTTCATGTGTTTTGTTTGAGTCTTTTCTTATTTTCTTGCAAACAAAATACATTCCCTTAAAACAAGAAATCCATATTATACACACAGAGTATAATATAATATCTATAAAAAATCACTTAGCATAAAAATTAAAAATAATTTAATTCAACTATGTCCAATGCACCTGAAAATATGTTTAATTTATATATAAATATATCAACTGTCTCAAAAAGAATAAAAAAAGATGTGAATTACTATTATCTTTTTTAGGTGAAATATAATTCAGCACTATTGGAAACTGTGCCATATGGACTAATCATTATATCTCAGATATTATTTATTTTAATGTATTTTCTCTATTTAATTATTATAGCTTTTACGTGTTTATTATGATAATTGCATCCATGGGCGGCAATATAGCTTTTAACCCAAGAGTGAATGAGGGATTATATGAACCTAACGTCCTTATTTATGAAGCTCACATTCTTTAAGAGCAGAGAGCCTGGTCTTTCTCGATATTAATTAATTACAGCAAGAAATATACATACAAAGACGTATGGAGGGGAATCGAATATATATATATATATATATCTATGCGCGCGCGCGCGCGCGCGCTCGCATGTATGTATGTGCATATAGGAAAACTACAGAACAAAGGGAAAAAAACTGTATGGAGATAGAAAGGAATAATCCTTTCTTGTTGCAGAGGACGAAGATACAGATACTTGAATGTTACACTATTCTCCAGGATAAATAATTCCAAATACAGAGCAGGCACTGGGTAATTGTTTACCAATACCCAAGTTCTTTACATATTTATATCAATTAATTATTCGTAAGTAAAATTCCAAATACTTGAATGTTACTATTCTTAAGGAAAATTCCAAGTACGTTGTTCGTACTTATAGGTATAAATACTTGAACTTGCTTTTTGTTTTTTTCCCAATGTTTACAAAATATATAGGATCAAACAGCGTAGCATTTCATTTTTTTTCCTTCACAGATGTTAACAACGTACTACTTTTGTTCTTTAATGTAAAAGCTGGTTACTTTTTTAAGAAAATTAAAAAAATAAATTAATTAATTGTAACATATATTTCTGAAATATTTATGTGAATCATTAGATTATACATCAATTTATAAGTCAGGTAAATTAGTTAGGAGGAAAATGATAAATGTATCATTTAATTAACTTCTTAATTAATTTCTCCAATAAGAAGTCAACCACTGACTCTTAGATTAAAAATTAGAGGAAATATATATTAGCTTAGACGGAAACAATTGAATACATTCATATATAGGATGCTTGTCAAAGGTTGTCTGACGGAAACTCGTTTGGACAAGTCAGAAATATTCTTAGAGATCAGACATGCTTTAACTTTCCTAGTTTATATCTGAAGAAAAGATTGGCTATGAAGAATATATACTAAATTAATGGGGATAATTAACCGATGATGCATGTTTGTGTATTTTAAAATCAACAAGTATTAATTCTCCTGTTTAGAACTTAATTGTGAATTTCCTTAATATATATTTAAACAAATGCACTTTCTTCTTACCGAACTATAGGAAAACATTATAATCCAACTTAAAAGGGCTTCTACATTCTTCAGATATTGAGAACATCTTTTTAGATATTTTTGTAAAAGCAACAATCAAAGAAAAGATGAACCATAAATTTTCCCTTGACATTTTAGGGTCACTACTGAAAGTAGACTTTATTGTCGTTGAAAATCAAATTACTTTGGCAATTACTTTGATGAAGTTTATTGCTACACTCCTGTTTCCATTCTAGTATCACGTGAACTGCAATAATCTTGGTGGCTTCTAATATTCCATCTTTACTTTTGGCCGAATGAGGTATACTGCTCCCCATCCTGTTATATCTCATTGTTTTGCCACCACAATACTTCCTTTATCATATTTAAGTGGATAGTGTACTGATTTTCCTTAAGGTTACTTTTATTGATTTAACCTAAACCAAACTCTGATTACTGATCAGTGAATTTTTCTCTATTTTTTGGGACTCTGCAAATTTTTTTTTATATTTTAGTTAAACTTTAACCAAAATGCCATTTGACTTTTCTCAATATACCAAAATATCCTGGAATTTCAAAAATTACATTTTGATTCCAATAAATTTTGAATTTACACTTGGGGTCCCTATTTCAAAATGTCCCTTTGGTCCCTTAATTTCACAAAATGACACTTTGGTTCCTTACTTTTCAAAATGACCATTTTGACCTTACTTTCTACATTTGGCAAATGCATTTTTCCATCTTCTTATCCTTTCCTTTCATTTTCCATACCCTTAATTAGTCTTTAGTCACTCGTTTAGTCTTTATATTCAGTTATCGAAATCTGTATATTACACTAACCTTCCTCAAATATTTTTTTGAGAATCCATTCAATTAAAGACCATCAATAATTCGTATTTATTAGTGAGTAATTCTCTAATTTTTCTCAAGGTCTAATTTGATCTCTAGGCATTTTTACGATAATTCCCAAGAAAATGTCTTATTCTTGAATAAAACTACCTTAAATCCTCTTTTGACTAAATTCTCCATTTCTTGGGTATGAAACATTTTTATAATTCCACATGAATATTAAAATAATTTCTCCTCATTTTTTGTCCAATTATTTGAGGCATCTTGGTATCTTTCATAATTATATTTGGATAATAATCCTTTATTAGCCAAAATTCAATAAATATTAAAAAATTATTTTTGACGTATTTTCTGTTATTTATACCTCAATTACACTTCAAATATAGTTTGAGAAATTATTATCTACCATTCTATGTCTCCAGGAAATTTTCTTGAAATTCTAGGCATAATTTCCCATATCCTTGTGTACCTGTACTTTTTAAAAATTACACTTTTGCCTAAAATCCGGGACAATAGATATACAAGGTCACCATATGGTTCATACTATTTCATTGTCCTTTGACCAACCTTTCTTTCATATTTAACCTTTATTTGGATGAGTTGAATGTAATCCCCTTGCTTATATTAAAACTAAAAATTTCACACAAACGAATAGTAATTCCTTGATGTCTAAAGTACAAGAGATGTGAGTGAGACAACCTACCTACAATATCAATTCTACTCAATGTACAAAACTCACCTACAAGTCTTCCACCAAAAATCATAAAATGATAAATATAAAAGAAATCAAAAGTGCATAATATCAATCCTATTCATATCATTTATATAATATTAGGGGTCCACCAAGGGATTTAAAAAGAAATTTAATGCAAACATAAAACACCAAAAGTATTATTTAGCCAACTAGATTAAATCAACTTTAATGATATGATTTATAAATAAAATTTAAATACTAAGGCTCAGTCTCACCCCATCCTATAGGAATAATATGCAAATTGAAATTTTTATTTTTTTAATATAGCTTGCCCTTTTGTTAAAAACTATATTTATTTAGCCGCCTCCAACAACTTGCTGATCGATGAAGTTAATTAAATCAAATTAACTGTGTAGTAGGTGTGGCTCATGGTAAATTTATTTGGCTAAAGTGGCTCGGAAAACAAAAGAACTTTGCTTTAGGGCCTGCGCTTACGTGGAGTTCACAACCCCGTTAATATTATGTTATTAGAAAATTATAGTATATACTACATCATATCCTCAATATAAGAGATAGTTGATTTTTGTTAGCTAAAGTAATGAAGCTAATTTGTTTGACTCATAAACTAATCTAAAATGTAATTATATGCGTAAATAAATACTTGTAAGTAGGGTATTTAGCTTACTTAATTTTTCAAATAAAAATCAATCAGTCTTATATTAAGGATGAAATTTATTATTTAACAAAAAAATAATTATTTAATTTTTTCCCTTATATATCTTATAAATTCATGTTTTTAAATAATATTTTATTAAAAAATTACGTACCGGATAAAATTTTAATTAAAAATATGACTTTAATATGAATGTTTCCATATGAATTCAATCAGAGAACCGTATTTTGATGGTAAATTATTATATAATTTTTTTAGCCAAAAAATACTGAAAAATTTATTTTCATTCGAATATGTTGGCAGTTTTAAACCCTTAACGGATTACGGCGATGTGAAGATTATGCATAAACTAGTTTGATTCAAATTATTGTTTGCTTCGGATACCATAAGCATTATTTCTTTTCCTTTTCGAAGTTTAAATCACAGATTCCCCATATATTTTTCTTTTATTTTTTTTCGAATGGAATCACCATATATTTTTTCTCTTCATCAAAATGTCCCCTTTTATTAACAATTTTATGTTATTTCGTATATACCATGTGGGAATTTTTCCAGTGAAACTTCACTTTTGATTCTCGATTTTTACACAGGACTTCAATTAATTTTAGACAGTTAATTTTATAAATGTTGATATTACAATTTTAAATGCTAACATAGAATGCTCAAATTATGAATTATTTTTTTGTGCCAATCATTATTATTCTTAAAAATCAAACTTAATATCTCATGTTCTATTTATAAGTTATATAATTAAAATTTTCACCTTAATTTACTATTGTACCAGTTATTTATTATTGTGTAGATTTTATATCTTAGATACAGTAGACTGTATTTTAAAATTTTATGTCCACATTTGAGAACACATTGTTGGCATTTAAAATTGCACTGTCAGAATTTTCCATTAATGAAAGAACATAATGGTATTAAGGTTACAAGACTTAAAACAAAGATCATAAAATTAATGGAACAATTTAAAATTTTATTTAAACTTAAAGAATCAAAACTAAATGTGCACTTTGCTGAATTTTTTGAATTATTTCATATTTATATAAATTTATTAATTTCATGATGATTGTTGCCTTTATACATGACCATGTTGTTAACCCCATGGAAGGAATTCTCATATTATTATTATTATTATTATTATTATTAGGGTTGTTTTTATTACGGCTATTGTTATTATTATTATATAGAAGACGTAATCACTTACATCACCTCTTCTCCTGCGTCTGAAATTTCCAATAAAATATGCTTGCACTGTCGTGTTATCATAATTAAAGGCAAATTAAAGGGGAAAACAAAGCACATGGTGGAGCACTAAACAAAGCTACAAACAAAAGCTCTCTGAAGAGGTAATAATAGCAGAATATGTTAATGTCTTAATTATAGAATTATTTTCGGCAAAACGGGAATAAAAGGGTACTACAGAATTATTTTCTTTCCAATAAGTTGGACATTTCAAAATGTTAATGTATTCTGATGGTATGAGATTACAAATAAACTAGTTTGATTTAAATTGTTCCATGTTTGGAATACTCTAAGTTCCATTATTTTGGAAGTTCAATCACAAATTCACCATTTCTCTGAGCTATTTTCTCTTTTGCTATTAATATTTCATCGTTTCTGTAAAACTTTTATTATGAGTATTACGTGTCTGGGAAAGTGTATACATGACCTCGCATGTTCTTATTCCCATGAAAAAGAATTGTCATAGAATTAGAGTTAAGGGTCACTATTACCCTGTAATTTGAAAATTAAAAACTGTGATTGTCCACAAGTTTTTTTCTTAAAAACTTTAAAGTGTTAAAAATGAACCATGTTTCTCAATCTATTAAAAATGCTAACAATTGCAATTAGTACTTTAACAATTAACTTTATTTTTTTTAATTTTTAGGACAGATCGATGTTGCTCCATTTTTAACACAAATGGACATCATTAGTAAAAAAAATACATTTTAAATATAGCTTTTTACTGATTAATTTTAGACAAAAATGACCCTTAGTTTATGGGATTATTATATAGAAGACATATATATTTACTTCATTCTGTGATCACTTGCACCATCACCTCTTTCCCTTTAATTTGTCTAAGCTTTGGAGTAATATATATATATATATATATATATATGCGCTTCCGTATCTGTTTATCATAATCAAAGGCAAACTATTAACGAGTAAAACAAACCACGCATTCAGTGGAGCATAAAACAAAGCTTTAATGAACATGTAATATAATATATAGCACAGCATGTCTTCTATATAAAAGCCCATCCAATCATCAATACTTCAATACCCAGAAATCCACAAATTCCCTTGTTGTTTCCATGGAGAAAACAACTCACATAGCTGTTGTACCCAGTCCTGGGTTTAGCCATCTAATACCTATTCTTGAATTCTCGAAGCGACTTGTTCAGTTTCAGCCAAATTTTCATGTCACCTTCATCATCCCTTCACTAGAATCTCCCCCTAGTTCCTCCAAAGCTTACCTTCAAACACTTCCTTCAAAAATTGAAACGATTTTTCTTCCTTCTATTAACAAACACGACCTACCCCAAGATGCTCACGTATCAATCCAAATCCAACTCACTCTGACAAAATCTTTGCCACTTCTACACCAAGAATTGATGTCATTGAATTCTAAATCTCCATTGGCGGTTTTAGTTGCAGACCCTTTCGCATCCGAGGTGTTAAGTTTCGCGAAGGAACTCAATGCTTTGTCTTTTATTTACTTCCCTGCTTCTGCTTCAACGCTTTCCTTTTGCCTTTATCTCCCAACCCTCCATGAAAATATTTCTGGTCAATTTAGTGATGTTCCAGAGCCTATCCTGATTCCGGGTTGTGTCCCACTTCATGGTAGTGATCTCCCTGACCCGGTTCAAAATCGATCCTCTGAACCTTACAAACTATCTCTCCAACGAAACGAGAGATTGCTCTCTGTTGATGGGATATTGGTTAATGTTTCACGGAGATGGAAGAAAGGGCAATAAAAGCCTTGACAGAAAAAGGTTGTGGCTATCCACCTGTGTATCCGATCGGACCCATCACTCAAACCGGGTCGAATAATGAAGAAAACGGGTCAGAGTGTTTGAAGTGGTTGGAGAATCAACCACCTAGCTCTGTTTTGTATGTTTCTTTTGGAAGTGGTGGGATCCTATCCCAAGATCAAATCAATGAGCTAGCTTTTGGCTTGGAATTGAGTGGCCAGAAATTCTTATGGGTTCTTAGAGCACCAAGTAACTCAGTTAATGCTGCTTATCTTGGTTCAACAAATAAGAAGAATCCTTCGGATTTCTTACCATAAGGGTTTTTGGAGAGAACCAAAGAGCAAGGTTTCGTTATTCCTTCTTGGGCACCTTAGATTTCAATCCTTGGACATAATTCTACTGGAGGGTTCTTGACTCATTGTGGCTGGAACTCCACACTTGAGAGTGTACGAAACGGCGTGCCGTTGATAGCATGGCCACTTTTTGCAGAGCAAAAAATGAATGCCGTTATGTTAACTGATGATCTGAAGGTGGCACTCAGGCCAATGGTCAACGAAAATGGCATAGCTGAGAGGGCAGAGATTGCTAAAATGGTAAGGACTTTGATGGAAGGAGAAGAAGGTAAGGAGATCCACAAGAGAATGAAGGATTTAAGCCATGCTTCTGTTCATGCACTGAAAGAAGATGGTTCTTCTACAAAGGCACTATGGCAAGTGGCACTCAAATGGAAAAATATTTTAAGTGAGATGAAAGATACCAGTGTAAAAGGTTTTCCCTAATTTAGAAAGGCACTTGCATACCAATTCTCCGATCCATGTAATATGTTTTGAACTATAAGGATTGTTGAATTGCCCTAGAAAAATAATATTCCATCATATTAGATCAAGATCCATATATTGATTGAGCCTAAGTTCTTCAATCTCACATTCTTGATCATGCGTTCTAATTTTAAAATACGTTATCATTTAACTTTAAATGCACATTAAAGTCCAATATTATACTACATGCACTGATTAGTGCCCAACGGTGTAGAAAAGGATAAGCCAAACAAAAAAAATCTCCGAGCTTTTATTTCTACCTTGGTTAAATTAGTCTTTAATTTACCTATTAGCTTTTGTACTGCAGTGTATTGATTTTTTTTTTTTTGTCAAAAAATTGACTTTCTCTCTTGAAAATGAATAATGGATGATTCCGCTCTGCTTCTTTTTCAACTTTAGATGTACATAAGTAATCAATCTTTTTCATGTCATGGTAATTAAATTTGTAGTACTACATAAAAAAATGAAAAAAGGACCACTTTTAACGACGTCAAAAAAAAAAAAAATTACCCTAGATGTCATATTCTGTGGGATGACTAAAAGTCAGACTATAAGCGGTAACTTTTTTTAATCGTCACTGGGTAAGACACTAAAAAACAAACTTTCAATACTAATTTTCTTATTAACAAATAATGAAATTTTTTGTTTAATTTTATTATTTAACAACTCATAAAATTAGAATAAAAATATTTTTAAGAATTATCAATATATTGGCATTCTTTTTTAATCATATTGCACAAATTTTGTTTGATTTCGTTAACTCATTATTAAATAAATAAATAAAATTTGATATATGAAATTAATAATAGTATATTAATTTTATTAATAATATTGCTATATTAAATAAGCGCTAGATTTAACCAATCCCAGTCCTTGTCCACAACCTTTACCCCATTCACTGCTAGCCAATCTCCAACTTTATTCATAGTCCTAGAGATCAATTTTTTTTTTTTTTTGTTGCCATCACCTAGAGATCAAGTTAAAATATCACAGAACCTTAAGATTTTTCAGTTCTTCAATAACTTCCTTCACTTCTACCACTTAACCTCCAGTCACAATTCGCTACTGATGAGTTACTTCTAATACAATTTATACAGAAGCTCACAATCAGTCTCAATGATACAATTACTCTTTTTTATTTAACCATCCCAATGCCTTTTTTTCCCTTTTCTGCAGCAAGAGTTTTTGACATCAGAGCAGACAAAGCAAACACATCACCAACATATCCCTCTAATATTCTTCTATCTTATCCTTTTACATCAAAACGTGTTATATCCTTGTCCTTGAACAGGACGTTGATAGGAAACCCCAACCAAACTCTTCTAGACCATTCACATAATAGCTGATAGTGTTCAACAGTCTTGTCTGCTCTTCTACATATGCTGCACAACGGAGATCTTGCTAACTTCCTTCGAAGTAAACACTCGACTAGTAAAAAATAGAAGCTACATCTGCTGATTTTTCCAGCGAAAAATTTTCATAGGTAATTTTCTGTGGATTTAAAATTCGCAGGCATTTTTTTCCAAAATTGAAAAAAAATTACCTGCAGATTTTAAATCCATAGAAAAAAATTAAATTTTTAAAAAAATTATCTGCGGATTTAAAATCCGGAAGAAAAATCAAAATTTTAAAAAAATTGAAGAAAAAAATTACCTGCGGATTTTAAATTTGCAAAAAAAATTAATTTTTTTAAAAAATGAAAAAATTGAAATCCGGAGGAAATTATACCTGCCGATTTCAAATCCGCAGGTATAAGAGTTTTTAAAAGGGAAAATGACAAAGAGGTCCTAAGGAAGAAAAAAAACTATTAAAAGGTCAAAAACAATCTGACAATTATTGTTAGGTCCCATGGGACCTTTTAGTGGTTAATTGTGTGTTATCAAAGTCGGAACTATCCTTAACTCATTTGAGAGAGAGAGAGAGATGAAAATAGGGAACAAAAACCCAAAGCGAAGGTTTCAGGCTCAAGCCTTCCCTGGACTTTTTGACTTTTCTGCTCCTCCTTCCTTCGCCCTCCCTGCAGCTTAAATTCTTTTGCCGGCGTTCACCCTCTCCACATTTTAATATGGCAAGCGCTGCTTTGTTTTTTTCTTGCTTCATTTCGTCAAGTAATGTATCTCTGTTATTTCATTGCTTCTTTCTATCGGCTATCTTTGGATTTTTCTTCTTTTTCAGCATTAAAGTAGCTTTCACGCTGTCTCTCCATAAATTCTGTTATCCTATCATACCATATTATCGAATTAAAAAAACTATTTCATTTTCCTATATCAGTGATCCCCAGGAGGAGAAAATCCTCTAATAGAATATAAGGCTATAAGCTTAAAACAGGAGACTAAGTGAGTGGTTTAATTTTGCGGCGAAGATGGAAACATCGGGTGCTAACTCATAACAATACGCCATTTCTTCCTCTTCCTCATCTTCCAATGTTGGTGTAAATAATAGTAAAAGTGATAAACTAATATCGGTACATCCCTTTATATTTTGGTTTAAACTGCATGGTTAAAGGTAAAAACATTGGTGTGAGGGTAGAAAAGACAAAACATGGTTAGGAGAGTTTTTTAGGATCTTTGAGACTTTACCTGGCTTTTATTTACTATTTATCCTAATCGAAGGTGTAATATCTACCATTTTTCTGTAAATTGAAATAGAGGCCAAACCTATAGTTATGAGATAAGATATGGCCAAGAAATAAAAGAACAGAAAAATAAGATGTCAATGGACTAGAGAGACCCTGGTCAATTTAGTCTTAAGGCTTTGAAATTATTAAGAATGTAAGCCATGGACATAAATGTCATTAAGTATAAAGATCAAGGGCAATATGGTCATTGGATAAAAGGGCCAAACCATTAGTCAAAAGTCAAGTTAGAGCCCACAGATAGAAAGCACAGAAAAAGATGATGCTGATGGGCTGGTAAACCCAAAGTCAAACCTGGCTTAGCGGGAGAAATTTTATGAGAAATCCGCAGTTAAGCATGCTCACCATGGAGTAGTGTAAGGATGGGTGACCTTCTGGGAAGTACCCAAATGTCATTACACAAAAAGATTAAGGGCAATCTTGGAATTTTGAAAGATGAGTAAAAGCAGGGGTAATTTGGTAAATAAGAGAAAGTGTAAGGGCATTTTAGTCATTTGACAAAGTCAAAGTCAAAATCAAAGTTAAAAAGTCAACCGTTGACCAAAATATCAGAAAAATTCATATATGTCCAAAAGATAGAGTAGAACTTACTGATTAACTGAGATTTGACAGATTGTCAAAATTCGGCCTAGATATCTGTTTAGAGAATTTTGAAGGTAAATCAGTCGAAAATAATTATTTAAGATATTAGGAGATCTCAATCAGTTGAGTTCAGGGCGTAGAAAAATAAAGTGAATTTTCTAATAATTTATAAAATTATTAGCCAGTATACGATAAAGGCGAATTCATAGAATGGAAGGAAAATGACTCGAAAATCCTAAAAATGGGATTTTCTTTAAAAATTAATTCTAGACAATCTGGAGGGCAAGTTGATAAAAGGAAAAGGGCTAGTGTATCAGTTAAAATTATAGAAATTTTGAATGCACTAAAAGTTATTTGCCCATTGGGATTATGTTTTTCAGGGTTTTGACATGATAAAATGACCTTGTTAAATTTGGACATTTTTGAGCGGCATTTTTGGGATAATTATTTCATCACATGAGTAAGGGAAATATGGAGATTAAAAGAGGAATAAAAAATCTCTAGAAAAGTAGAGAAAAATTTACCGGAATAAAGTTATGTTTACTGGTAAAAAGTGTAATCGGTAAAAGTAACCGAATGACAATTGGTTTGGTAAGTGTAACCAAAGTTCCAACCAGATTTTAAACCCATGTGCAGCCCATTATGACCACTTTATGAGGACCAATGAGAAGAAGCTAAGTGTAAGGTGTGGTGGTGTATGGACTCTTGGATCTTGTCTTAATTTACAAGATTCAATCTCAACCATCCACCTAATCTTCACATGCATTAAAGCCCTTATGACCAGATTTTTTCTCCATTTTCCAGCCCAATTTTCGTGCACTACCAAACCTGAAAAGAGAAGAGAAGAGGCAGCCATGGATGAATAGAAAAAACTCCAAAAATCCAAGGTAAAGTTGAGTTATGATGAAATCTTTCATATATTTCTACTCCTTGGAACTTCCTCTTCACTTCTATCGGTTTAGTTTTTGAATTTGTGCTGGATTTTGGCTGCTGAAATGTTAAGGTTCTTGTCAAAAAAATGAGAAAAAGAGGGATTTAGATCAAATAATTGGTACCGAACAACTCTATGCAAGTTAAGGAGTTGATTGGTGTATGTGTTGTTGTTGTTTGGTTGTTTTGCAAATTTTTGGAATGGCAAAACCTAAGAAGAAATGATTCCAAATTTCTATTTGAGGTAAAAGGGTTGGGTTCAAGCCAAATAACACATGAGAGGCATTTTAGGATCAGGAAAAATTGCTTTATTGTGCTTGTTGGAAGATTTCATCCAGATCTGCGATGGTGGGGAAGGAGCTGGATTTTGATGATTTTAATGCTTCCAATGGCTTTAAAATGAGATTTTGCGTAGGGTTTAAGTGAGAAAAGGATTTGGAAAGCATTTGAAATCATAAGAGCAAGTTTCAAAGTGTTAAGGGTCTTAAAAGAGCAAAGAAGAATTTTAGTGCTTTTTTGTGATTTCCTGTATAGTTAATGATTTGAGAATGATGGTTGTGTTCTTGAATATGTTTAGGAAGCTGAGAACTCAAAGAGCACATTTGGAAGGTTAGTCAAGAGAATCCCAAGTGAAAAGGGAAAGCTAAAGGAAAGAGGTAGCAAAACCTTCTAACATTAACTAAGTTGCTTTGAAAATGTGTTGTGAACTATGCATGACTTGTATTGAAAATTTATGATGATTGAAAGTGTGATATGTGCTTTTGTGTGCTATGACCATATGCATTTAATTGTTACATGTTGCACTTTTATGAATTCACACTTATATTGAAAGTTTTATGCAATTTTATAAAGTGTGTTGGAAAGTTTTGCTATTGGGATTTCCAAAAATCTCATTATCCCCCCAACCAACCATGTAGGTACAAGCTCAAGAAAAGAGTAAGAGTAAAGTTATGGATGAATGAAGATGATGCTCTTGCTTATGGAATTTTATGTGGCATAATTGGAACTCTATATTTGAATATTGATGTAGTTATGTAATCTTAAACCTCTACTTGATATAGTAAGTGAATAAATGCCAATATATGCATGAGAATATGCTAAAATGCTAAGGAATGTTAGATAAGTCATCATGCATTATTAGAGGTTGAGTTTTAACCAAAAAGAATTTTTGATAATTTTTAAAGAAAAGTTAAGTTTCTAAGCAAAGGGTTCCAACAACCCTAGAATCTGCCCTATTTCAAGTGATGATGAAAAATAGCAAACGAACTCTAAATGACTTGAAACTTTCCAGTTAAATACTACGAATTCTAATATTTAAAATGAGCTAAAGTTTGTTAAATTTGGATGTGTAGATAAGAAGTTATGATTTTCTAAAGTTAAGAGAAAAATCTGGAAAACTGGAAAGTTACCAAATGAACAGTGATTTTTACAGATTAAACTGTATCAATTGGGCATTTTTGAACCGGTGAGTATTTTTCCCCTGTAGATTGTTTCATAAGCTTTAAATATAAATTTGAACTACTAAATTTTGATTTTTCTAAAATTAGTTATGATTTTTCAAAGTTGGGTTAGAAATCTGGAAATTGACCAAATGAACAGTAACATGTTTTTGAAAATTTTCAAGATCACTTCTTTGGTCAATTTGAGTTATCCAAGGTCCTAAATTGGTTCGATAGTGATCTAATATGATGTATATATGGGAAAATAGGAAGTGTTACAGAAGGCATCACTTGGACATTGTCAATTTGCACTTTTGATTCTTTCCATATGATATGCTCATATTTTATTCTTAGAACTTGCAGGCTTTTTTGTCACGATTTGGATTTCAGCTATGATGTTCTTTTATACCCACTTATCTTCATGCTTCATGTGATATGCATTTACTAGTGGTATCAAAGTGATGATCTTCTATACCCACTGATCATGGATCCTTCAAAATCAACACCTTCTTTTTGGCATGCTATATTCACAATCTTGATTAAAGCCTTATCATAGTTCGGTTGAGCTTCAACAACCGAAGAGCGGGTATTATGGTGGATTGTGAATATCCCAAAAACATACATCATAAAAAAGTCTTGTCCATACTTAAGGGGCTCAACAAGAGAAAGAGGGTCACATAGCTGGTTTTGTAATACCATTTAGTTGTTCCTTTTTGTTTTCTATTGTACACATTTACTTGTTCATTTTGGGTTGTAAATTCGTTGCTACTCAAATGTAAAGTGTACAACTAGTTTTACAGGTTATAATATAATTTGCAACTTTATGTTGACTTCTGACTACCATGATGTC
Organism: Vachellia pachyceras; assembly: GCA_025593235.1. Taxonomy (NCBI): domain Eukaryota; kingdom Viridiplantae; phylum Streptophyta; class Magnoliopsida; order Fabales; family Fabaceae; genus Vachellia; species Vachellia pachyceras. The sequence goes on from JANTPZ010146422.1 coordinate 15,481, forward strand.
CAGTTTTATTGAGTTGTGATTGATACCATCGTGATATCAAGTGTAGTGATATTGGTTAATAAATACCTCAGCTGGTGCCTATGATAACCTCAGCAGCTGCCATTAACAACCCCAGCACCTGCCATTAACAACCCCAGCAGCTGTTACTGATAACCCCACCAGTTGTCATTTACAATCCCAGCAGCTGTCATTTACAACCCTAGCAGCTTCCATTAACAACCTCAGCAGCTGCTATTAACAACACTAACAGTTGTCACCGATAACCCTACTAGGATCCATTTACAACCCAAGCAGTTGCTATTGACAACCCTACTGGCTGTCATTTACAACCTAAGCTGCTGTCATTAACAACCCCACCAGGCTTCGTTTACAACTCAAATAGATGACACTAGCAACCCCACCAGTTGTCATTTACAACCCTAACAGTTGTCACTAACAACCCCATCAAAAACAATGTAAATTGTTTTTATTAGTCCACAAGTTAAAATGACCACTCTTTTCATCAATAAACATTTAAAACAATGACTATGATAGATGAATTGCATTGTTTATAGGTAGCACATATCTAAAGATAAAATAACTTCCACATATACCTTTTGTTCTTTCTTCTAGTCCTTTAACTCTTGCCCATGCTGCTTTCTCTTGCACTGTTTAGTTCTCATAGTGTTCACGCCTTTCTCCTTTCCTGCAGCATGAGTTCTACTAGCAGGCAAAAAGTCCACTGGGATTTTCTCTTTTCATTTAAGGGATATTTTATGATTTGAGGAATTCATGGCCACAGAAACTGCTTGAGCCAATTTCTTCTTCGTAGTCGCTTCAGGTGCCACAATTTTTCTAGGCTGATTATCTGAATTTGAGTATGTAGAAACAATTGTATCGCAATCCCAGACTTCTTATTCATCACTTCTTTCCTCCAAAATAACATCCTTGTCTTAATCTTCATTTTCATACATCTGAGCATATTCCTTGCAGAGGTGAATTATATCAGCAATAGAGTCATCTTGCTCATCACTTTTCAATGCATCTTTATCCTTAATTGAATCTGCAGCAAGTGAAAACAATAGAAAGAAGCAATGAAATAATAGAGACATATTACCTGACGAAATGAAGCAAAAGAAAATGAAGTAGTACTTATCGTATTAAAATGTGGAGAGGGTGAGTGCCGGCGAAAGAATTTAAGGTGAAGAGTAGCAGGGAGGGGGAAGGAAAGAGGAGCAGAAAAGTCAAAAAGTCTTGGGAAGGCGTAAGCCTAAAACCTTCGCTTTAGGTTTTTTCCTTTTTTTCATCTCTCTCTCTCTCTTCAGATGAGCTAAGCACAGTTTCGATTTTGACAAAGAACAATTAACCACTAAAAAATCTTTGTTTGGGACCTTTTAATGGGTTTTTTTTACTTGGAACCTCTTTATCATTTTCCCTTTTTAAAACTTCATTGCCAAAAATTTTTATCCCTCCCATTTTCGCTTTTCCCTCTTCTCTTTCTTTGAAATTTTTTCTTCCCTCCGCCCCTGCTTGCGTCTCCCTCATTCTCAATTTTCTCCTTCTTTCATAACATGCCAAGGCTTCATCCGAAGCAAAATCCAAAGCATCGGCTCATCAGCTTGACGAAGTTGATGGTACAACTCCTTCCCTCAATCTTTCTCTGCATATGTGTCCTCTTTGCCTTTACGATTTCCAGACCTAGGCATTCAGGGCATAGGGGTTGATAGCCCGTGGAATCTTAGAGAATTGCACACAGAATTGATGATTTTAGGCTATGGGTTTTTGTTCTTTCAGTCTTTTCTTGCGAGACTAATTCCCCCTTTCTACCCATCACTCTTTTGTGTGCTTTGTATGGTCTATCTACCCTCCACTCTGCTTAAACTTTATGCTCTTTGATCCTTCTTTAGTTCTCACCCCCAAAGGTTTGTCCTTTCTGTTGACAATCGCTTTGCCTTTCGCTGTCCTTTTTTGTTTTTTGTTTTTTGTCTTATTTATTTCTCATCATCAAAGTGAATGAGATCACAGGAAATGTCCTCACAAGCATTTAGCCATCAGGAGGGAGAGGATCGAGTTACTACTAGGTTATCTTCAATTAGCCATGAAATCCCAATACCCCCATCCTCCATTTCTTTCAATTACTTGATTGAAACCCTAACAGAGGTAAGCTGAATTGGGTAGCTGTTCATTTATGGGCATACAATTGCATTAATAACAGTGGTTTACTTATTTTAATGATTTATTATTTTTTTGGTTTGGTAGATTTCTCTGTAGCTATCTTGGTAGGCTGTTCCTCAATAGAAAGGAAGTTTCCAAATCCAATCAAACATTGCTTGTTATTCTAGTGTTGTGGTTACTAATGTTCTGAATTGTTTCTTTTGCATTTTTGAAAACCTCGTTGATGGATTTTATAATTTCTTCTATAGTTGGGTTATGACACTTTCAAGATGCACATAAAGCAGGTAATTTTACTGTGTAATGCATTCTTCAACCTTGATTTTATGTATTTATTTTTCTAATTTGATCCTAGTAGGTGGATTTGATGTAAAAAATAAATCTGATTTACTTCTTACATTACACAGGTTGGCTCTCTTCTAGACATCCCATACTGGAAAGTAGAAGTGGAATGCAGTCTGATGGCATTTTGGTGGCATATATTTCCTTTTTTAGCGTTTTATTGTTTTTCATTATGAGCATTTGAACTTTCTATTATTGGTCGGAATCAGCTGGAGAGGGAGATCTAGCCCACAACAATTTCCCTCTTGCTGAGTCCTGTTATAAGCACTTGGTCGAACCTAGTGGTTTGTTGAAGATTTTTTATATGAATTGAATCTTTTTATTTTGGTTGTTTTTTTGGCATCTTTGTACTACTTTATATGGCTCCTATTCCAATATGTTTTGTTGCTAAATTTTTTTTAGATCTTTTCTTTACCTTTGATCTAGGTTATAATTGAAGGCTTTAAGAGTTGCAGAGAGCAAATTGCCACAGAACCTTTCAACCCTAAAGTTAATTGTGTTGGTATTGGTTATATCTAAAAGTTAGCTGCCCTCAGTTATATGTTATTGAGCTCTTGCTATTCAATTCTATTGGATTGCTTCTTTCTTTTAGGTTGATGGTGAATGCCACTCAAGTCAAATCAGTGATGAAGTTGCTGTAAAGTATAGATTAGTGACTAATCCAAATGATAGGGATCTGTTCAAGCCAATCGTGTTACAGGGAAACAACAGTTTCCAAGTGACAAACTTCTGAGCTTGTTTATTGTGACACTGCTTAATCTTTACCTTTAGCTTCATTAAATATCTATTTGAAAGAACATTTAGGCCTTTAGTGACCTAGAGTAACTAAAGAGTGAAAAATAAAATTTTCAAGTTTAAGGTTACTATTCACGTCACTATTCATAGATTTTTGGGCCAACTTTGAAAATTCATAACTAATTGTAGAAAAATCGAAATTGAGTGTTTCCAGTTTCTATTTGAAGCTTGTAAGTTCCTTTATAAGGGAAAAAATATTAATTGAGCCATTAGCTTTCCCAAATGAAACAGTTTAATTCGTGAAAAAGTACTGTTCATTTGGTCATTTTTCTATTTCCCAGGTTTTTCAGTGATTTTTTTCAATATTTGGAACATCATAACTTTCTGTACAAAACTCCAAATCCACTGTTCTTTGGCTTATTTCAAACCTTACAATGCCAACTATTTTTATATAGAATGTTAACTCAATTGGAGTTCATTTACCCTATTTTGGAACAGGCCAAAGTTAGGGGTTTGACCAACTTCACTTTGATAAAAAGTCAAACTTCTCATTTTCAGACTTCATCTTTTTGAAACCCTAACTCCTAATTCTTTTTGAACCATATTTGATCATTCGTTTAGGAGTTCTTAGCTATCATATAGCATCCATACATTCATGGGCTCATTAGACATATTACATTGCCTACATACATTCCAAGGTTGTCCACATAATTACAACATAATCTCATGTGAATATCCATGCACAATTTCTTGCTTCATGCATCAAAACTTTCTCCTTACACTTGATGCACTTGTACCTAAAATTGTTAATGGGGGAGGGTGAGATTCGAGGAATCCCAGTAGCAAACATTACAAACAATGCATGTAGGATGAATGCTAGT
>JANTPZ010146423.1:0-10177 GCA_025593235.1 Vachellia pachyceras
GATATCCTTTCTTCTTCAACCCCATGGTTTGATACACTTAGATTCATCAGAGCTCAATATAAATATTGCCTATTATTTGTCTCTCTCCCTTGCTTTATGATTCTCTGTTTTTTTTTCCTGATACAGCTATCAGATTTAGTTTTCACTGCTGTAGCTCTGTCCGCACACAGACATACCACCTTTCAATATGGAAGCTGACATTGAACAACTTTCTCATCATATGCTTCATCCTCCTCCTCGTGGAGGAGCCTCCTCCTTTAGAATCCACCAGCACTACCACTTTAACTTTCTCATAATCTGCTCCAATAATTCAGCAATCCGTCATGACATGTTCGGAACTCAAAGCTCAAATGGAAGGTATACGATCACTTCTGATATCTCAATTGCTTTCATATTCTACTATATATACACATACACATACCTGAGAGATTCATATATATATATAGAGACACACACACTAGAAGGAGACTAACTATAGGAATCCAACAAAATAACTCCTTTCATACCTTTTTTTGTGTGCCCCTAGCTAGTGATGAGAAGCAAAACACAAGCATAACCTAATTGTTTGCTGCGGTGTAAAGCTGGTTCTGATCTGCGACCATCCTCCGACCTATCGTCGTTATGCGCTATTTTTGGATGGGAAGACAATTAGCAGATGAAAGAATTATACTAGCAAGGAGAACTTCAAAAATGGTGACAAAAATTTAATAGTTTTTGAAAGTTTTCCTTCCGAATATTCATACCATTCTCTGTAGGCGGTAACACCAATACAAAAATAAATTAATCTGAGTCGAATCTAAGAACAATGTTTTTTAAAAACTGTTCTGTAGCCATCGGCTCCCCAGGATTAAACAGATTTTATCTGTAAAATAGAATGAGCAGAACAACAGGAAATAATAAAACTCATCAGCAGATAGAATAATATGCCAGGGGAAGAAGGGTGATGCACCAAAGCTCAAGTGCTATGTGTTAAACCCTCATTTGAAGCACTTATATAGACCATAACCTTCATAGGCGTTGGGCAATTTAAAAGCCATGTGACCACCAATCTAATTAGCTTAAATTCATTTAACATCACGGAGGAAATCGTTTTGCAACTTTGGTATTGAATATCTTTGAAGAAAGCCGTCGAAAACGTACAGGCATATTTTCAAATAAAACATGTTTGATACCATTAAAGTTCTGTTTCTTATTGTTCTTATTTCCAAAAACTCCCAACAGTCGATCATCCCATTATTAATCCATTAAACTTCTAAAAGAATCATAAAAAAGAATAGCCAGTAAAACATATTACTCATTATTATTTTTGTGAAATTCTCTTAATAAAAAATGTCCAATCCATATTTAAATCGCACGTAGAAGATAAGAGAAAATTGTCAAATTTATCATCAGTGACCTCTTCCCTCGGCTCATTTATTAGTTCCCACAATCCCAACTTACATGGGACTCTTTCTCTAACACACCTAGGCAAATATTATAACATTCTCTTCCTCCTGCTTTTCTCACGATTCAAACATAGTAGGCTTTCTTTGGATTCGTTCTGCTCCTAGCTATCACAACTTATTCAGGCTTTAATCAAAAGTTTCTTGAATGCTAGCTATATATGTATATAACTCAATATTATCTTGTTGATTCTTGCAGTTCGTGCAGGAAGAAACTCCATGCTGTAATCATGTTTTTGATTACTGTGTTTGGTGGTTATGTTCAAGTTCTATACCAATCCAAAATGAAATCTCCATATGATGATCATTTCACCATTATGGCTGCCATTTTTGTGAACATAAGCCTTTACGCTCTGAGTTTGATTGCAGAATATTCTCTTCCAAGTGAAAATTCTTACCTTCCAATCATCAAAACCTTTGGTCCCCTCCTCGGATTTCTTGTCCATGTGCTGCTTCTTATGGTGTTGGTTCCATTGTTGGGCACAATCGCATCAATCATATGGGCTCTCTTCATGGTGAAAGCTTCAATCTTGTGGTTCTCAAGGATGTTGCAATATCTTCGTCAGCTAATCTCAGGTATAACACCATACTTCGATGTCTCAGAACCAAGTAACTCTCTCGAAGTGGTATGAACTCACTTGTGCAATCTGAAGTAAAATTAAGTGATGCTCTATGAATTATTAAAGAACGCTAATAAGCTACATTAATTTATAGGAGGAGAGATCATACACCACTCTTTTATGATGTATATCTATCCCCACTGATTCGCTAAATAAAGAGAAGGTTTCTGTTTTGTAATAGATAAAATGAGAGATCGAGTTAGTTAAGGTAGGACATGGCAATGGGTAGTTAATTAGTTAATAGGGTTTAGGAACTCTGGTATGAAAGGGCAAAAGAGGAGCTAATGCTCTAAGCTTTTGGAGAATAAAGGAATTAGGCTTCCATCTGTCCCCCCCCTCCGGGTGCTATACTATCTACACATCAGTTCTCTTTCATGTTAGTCATCTTCTCTATTGAAATCCCACTTGATTCTAAATAAATTCAAGATGAAATAAATAATTTTCATTTTTCAAAAGTATTCTCTCTCCTTGATTGCAACAAAGATATGCCTTTAATTTTTTTTAACATAATCACTTTATTCTAAGTCCGGTGAAGTAGAAAATTACAAATTCACACATCTTTTTACCTGTTTAAATTAAACATCTACCAATCCTTGATTAAAAACCATAAAATTAGTTAAGTTTTTTTCCTATATTGTAATCAGGGCCGGGCCTGTGGGAATATCTTGGTTTATGTCTTTATTACTTGGCCTTACCACAAATAGATAGAGCCAGCAATCTATTGATTGAAATGGTAAGCGGTTTCATCCTCATAAGGAAAAGACGCACGTTCAAATATCATGAAACAAACTTATTAGAATAGATGAAAACCTTTTGTTCTCTAAGGCTTAAGAGGAATTAGTCCCAACTACGTACAAATTATCTTAAGGATACCATTAATAAAATCAAACAAACAAAGAATTAAATTTCAAAAGTAACTCTCAACTCAATTGAGATAGATGTTTGCGCCAGTGGGAATAGATTTTTTACAACTCATTTTCCACAAAAAAAAAAAAATTGTTTGGGGTCCTAACTATCATGCTTCCATGTTTTGATGCTTAAATGTCATTTTCCCTCCTATATAGGCATGTTTGGAATGAAGTTGGAGAAGCACATTCACACAAGTTAAAATAAAACTTCTTTTACATATTTATCTTGTAAATCGTAAATTATGTCAGTAAAGTAGCCTATGTCATCAAATTCAAACATGCACATAATGTACTTCTCTAAATGAAAAAAGGGATGAGATTTGTCAAGTCACTAAAAATTGAACCAATGAATCAGCCAAGACATTTAATGGTTCAAACATGGTTTCCAAATGGGGAAAAAGATTTAAAAATGTTTTGAAAATTGAACTAATCATCAGTATTGAATCAAGGTAGTGATTCACAAATTAATGATTTAACCATAATTTTTTCGATTTCTCCTCCTGCATTCTAAGGCAGACCACCTCTCAGTAAGGCATGACAGAAATCATTAAGTTTGGTGCCCCTAACCCTTAGGATGTTGCATCATACACCTAAGCCTTCTTGATTAGGAAAATAGATCATCATAACCCAAATGAAAGCACACAAAAAAATGAAGCAAGAGTGATTAATTAAACCTTAACGGGAAGATATAGAAATGCTGGGAAAAGAGAAGCAATGACGAAGATAATTATATATATAATTATATACCTTCAAATTTGGCCTTACATCTCAACAACAGAAAACCAGCAAGTGCTGCAACTCTCTGATCAAATTTGGACAAAAGTATTAAATGATACGGTAAGGGAAAGGGCATGAGATGGATGTTATTATTGTTGAAGAGCTTTCAAGCAGTAAGCGATAAAGCTTGACATTAATTTGGTTCTGATTTAAGGATCTCTAGGGACGACCTTGACCAACAAAGTCTTTACCACCCTTTAAGTCTACGCCACCGGGTCTTGAGGGTAGTTAAGAACTCATCACCCAAACAAAAAACAAAATATGGTGGCCAAATTTTTTTAACAGGAAAAATGTACGTGGTTAATTAATTAATATAATCTTTTTTTTTAAGTCTGAAAGACACATAGGGACATTTAAAATTAAAGGAAACTCAATTTGATCGATGGAAATATGTTAATTCAAATTAAATCTGTGGGGACCATTATGGGTTTTTTTTTGTGAAATGTCACGTTTTTCCCCTCACACACCCAAGTAGAAAAATATTCATCACCATCGATCACCAGCAAGAAAATTTTTGGGCAAGAGTTGGTCAAGATGAGATTTGTTATCACCCCCTTTTTCTTTCCCAAAAAAAAATTATATAACCATTAAGTCACCAAAGCTTCTTAATTATATTATATAAAATAATTATCAAGCTTTAATATAGACACACACATACACACGGAATAACTAAGAACAACTATAGGTGGATATATATATAAAAGGGAAAAAATAAAAATAATCTGAAAAGTTTTCTTGTACACGCACGAAGAAGTTTCAGAGCCATTTAAGATTTAAAAATTAAAAAAGTGGGACAAATTCGGCATTCCCTAAAATTGTCAAATCGCCAGCCGTTATGATGTGATGGATCTGCTGCATGTGATACACCATGACACCTCACCAACTACCCTTTTCCCCACTTCTTCCTTCGTCCTTCACTCCGCCGCCTCCTGTACCGTGAGATGAAACACACCATAGCCTTCAATCCCCTGGGCTCTGCATCAAAAACACCAAACTCCCTCAATTCCATTCATTCAACACAAAAGCATTCCAAATATAATAGTCTCTCCACTCTCATTCATACCTTTTTGTTACTTTTCTTCTTCCTAACTTCATATCTCTCATGATGGCACATATCCGTGAAATACGCTCCTGGGCTCACCAACTGCATCTCCCACAAGCAAATCAATTCCACGTTCCTCATATTTCACCCAAAACAAAAACAACTTTTATTCCCAATTATAAAAAAACGAAATCTTTATTTTGAAGGCAACCAGGACTCACCAGTAAGTTTCGTTGGATGATATTGGTCCTCTTCTTTGGTCTCTGAGGCAGCTTGCATCCCTTCAAAACAAACCCCATTCTGCGGCGGTCGAGGAAAATCTTCTTCTTTCTCTTTGCTCGACGGTGAGATGTACATTTTCGGCCATGCGTGGGCTCTCTCCTCTCTATTCCTATCCCCTGCAAAACAAACCCCATTCTGCGCCGGTCGAGGATTCCGCATGCCCAACCCACGATCACAACCCGGCTCCGAGACCACAAGCGCTGGTCGCCGTCGAGTTGCAGCCTGAGACGTCGACGCACCTCCATTTGGGTTGAAGGTGGGCGACGATCATGACCACGGCGTGGAAAGCCTCAAGAGACCAGGCGAGGCTCGTGAGCATGAAGTGCCGGAGCCGCCGTACCCCTGGAGCATGTGGTAGATAGAGATCTTCCTCTGTTTGGCATCGCCGGCAGACTTCGTGGCTTCTGTTGGCGGCAGCCATAGAAGCTCAGGTTTCGAGCCATTGGTGGTGGTGAGCATCTCACGGTCTGCAGACGAGGAGGAAAGCGAGGGATAGATTGAGTTGAATATGAGCCTAGATCTCACAAACCAAGTCGAAGACGATGATGGGGCTGTAATTCCCCATTTCTCTCCCCTCAGATCCGCCACTTCCTCTCTCTCTTTGGTCTGCAATTTTCTCTCCTCTCAAGCTCCCAAAAACTCCATTCTCAAGCTCTCAAGAGGAAGAAGAGCAAGCACAACAAGCAAGGTAAAGTCACAAGCAACCAACTCTTTCTATTTCTCTACTCCATGTTACTTCTACTACCTCTTTTATGGTTGATTTCCTTGATCAAAGCCCTCCTTTTGAAGATGAAAAGTTAGGTTTCAAGGTATGAAAATGCAAAAGAGAAGGCTTTTGAGGTAGTAAAAGATTGCAAGTCCATTCTTGAGTAGTAAAAGCTAGTTTGTTGGTTGTTGATGGTTGTTTTGGTGGTTGTGGGAATTTTTGGAAACCCTAAGGAAAGGGGGAGGTGCTGTCCATTTGAGGTCTTGTAGGGGAAAGAGGTGTTTGAGTCATATGATGCTTGAATCATGATTTGGAAGCAAGAATACACAAGTATTCATAAGCAAAAGTTGAAAAATCCAAGAACCCTTTTTTCTGTTTTTTCTGAAAATCTGTAAAAAAAAAATAGAAGGAGTGGGATTTTGATGATTCTAATGCTTCCAATGGCTCTAAAATGATGTTTTATGTAGGGTAAAGTTAAGAGATGGATTTTAGAAGCCTTAAGGGCCATAAGAATCAAGTATTGAACTTTTATGACTCTTAGAAAACCAAAAGGGGGGTTTTGTGCGTTTTTGCAAGTTTTATGACATATTGATGGTTGAATGTTCATATAGATATTATGCCATGATCTTTAGGGATTTGAGACCCTCAAGAGTACACTTGGAAGGGATCCAAGAGAACTTTGAAGTTAAAGTAAAAAAGGAAAGCAAAGCTAAAGGTAGCAAGACTACTAACTCTTCAAAGCTATTTTATGAACTTGTGTGAATGGTGCATTGTTTTATGATATATGAGTTTGTGTTATGTGTATGGTATGTGACTTTGATTGCTATGGCCATATGCATGTTAATGTAATGTTTGAACATGTCACATGTATCTTGCTCATACACACTCCTTTAAAAGCATTACATGCACATTCACAAGTTTTTGTTAGTTAGTTTTGCTATTGGGATTTGCATAAATCTCATTATCCCCCAACTAACCATGTAGGTGAAGGATCAAGCAAGAGTAAGAAAAAGGTTATTGTCAAATGAAGATGATGCTCTTGTTTTCATGATTTTGTATAAGTATGAGTTGATAAACTCTATTTGAAGTTGTTGTGATTGTAACCCTTAAACCTCAACATGAAGTAGCATGTAAATATGTGATGATGCATGCATGAAAATGGGCTAAAAGTGCTAAGGAATGGTAAAGAGATAATTATGCATGATAGAGGTGGGTTAATGAACCAAAAAGAGGTTTTGGTGAATTTTAAGAAAAGTTGGATTTCAAAACAAATGGGTTCCAAAGGCTCTGGAAATTGACATGTTTCAAACATCAATGAAAAATAAAAAACGAGCTCCAATTGAGCTGAAACTTTCCATTAAAATACTACACATCCTAAGATTTAAAATGATATAAATTTTGCAGAATTTGGATGTGTATATTAAGAGTTATGATTTTCCAAAGTTAAGGGAAAAATCTGGAAAAACTGGAAGTGACCACTGGAACAGTGCACGTTTTTGGAATAAACTGATTCAAATGGGCAAGGATTGGAACCAGTGAGTATTTTTCCCCTATAGATCACTTATAAAGCAAAATTTAGAAAATGGAACCACTCAGTTTCGATTTTTCTAGAATTAATTATGATTTTTCAAAGTTGGACCAGAAATCTGAAAAAAGGGACCAGTGAACAGTAACAACGTTTTTAAAGAAAAAGAAAAATTTTCTAGTTCACCAAAAAAGCCAATTTGAGTCATCCAAAGCCCAATAGTGGTTCTAAAGTGATCTAATATGAGGAAATAGGGGGGAAATAGGAGGTGTTACAGAAGAACTTGAAGAGAGGGATGGAGGAGAGTGACGCAAGTTTGGAAGAGAACGACGGAGGAAAAAAGCTACATGTGTTTAGTAAAAAAAATCTTTTGTTTGATCTTTTTTTTTATGGATATTAATGGAATTTTTTTTGGCTTGCTAAGCCCTTGATTTGTGATTTTGCTTCGCCTTTTATTCAGCGTGGGTTATGTTGTTTCTATTTTTATCATCCTTGACTCTATTTTGATTACTGTTGCTTAAAGAAGTTTTCCTTGACTTTTAGATTTGCTTATTTGCTTCATTGATAGGAGGGTTTCTTGAATTCATAATTTTTTTGCCAAGTAATAGTATCTTATAATTGAAAGCAATCATATTCAATATGCTTGAAATATGACACATTTCGGAACAATTATTTAAAGACTTGTAACCATGGCTATCAAAACTTATCGCCAAACGACTCACTACACAACATTTGGGACCCTTCCAGTACAATTCTTCATTTGTTAGATCAACTGGTCTTATGTGATGTATATATAAGCTACATGTTAATTTTTCTGCCAAGGTATTTTGGTGAGAACCGTTACCATCAACCACAATTCATAGCCATAAGCAGATAATCGATTTTAGGCTACTGGAAGGTGCTTGGGTGGGAATCGCCAAAACCAAGGCTTATGTGTAATTATCTACTTGGCTCCCAAACAGACACTTTAATCATGATCAGCGGTACACTGCGATTTGATGAAATCAGTGAGACGCATTAAAACAAACCAAATCAGACGATAAAACCTCTCTGCGCACAAAATACAGCTTACCCATCACATGAAGGATGGCAACAAATGCTATTAAGCCAATGCTCATTACAAGAAACACATTTGGGGAGATCTTCATTACCGGTGCATCATCTTTCTAGAATGCCCCTCCCGAAGCTCCTCTACTGGTAAAGAAACAAAGAAGAGCTTTTAATTTCAAACTACATCTTTCACTCACTTTTAGATTTCTTGAATTGATGATCTGAAGAAATTCTCAATAAACATGACGTTTCTTCATCTTAAATACTAAATATTATAATTCCAGGAAAAATAGCAACATGAAGATCATCAAAAAATTTTCAAGACATCTGCAGGTATGATGTGCTCTCTTGAATGTGGATTCCCAGTATAAAAACGAGCAATTCTTGTCAGACAATGACATTAGATCCACTATGAGATTCTCACCAAAGTGAATCTCAATATCCCTCCACAAGGTATTGAAATTTTGGTGATCTACCTTTTTTGCCGATGCATTTATTAGCCTTCTATATACATGTCCAAACCATCTTCTAACTATTTTCTACAATTTTTCTTCAATAGGTACTATTCTAACCCTTCCTCAAATTAGCTCATCACAAATCTTACCTTTCCTCGTATGACCCCTCATCTATCTTAACATTCTCATTTCAACTACCCGTTACTTTGAGCTCATGTAACCGCTTTAAAGGCTAACATTCACTAGCATAAAATATTGCTAGTCGAATAGCATTACGATAAAACTTCCCTTTTAATTTATTAGGTTCTTTTCAATTACATATTAGGTATTTTACTTTATTAGGTACTTTTTCCATCATGTATAACATGTATGACTAGAAGGCCTTGGCTGATTGTGGATGTTTGGAATAAACACCTGAATCACCAGACTCATGTAACTCCTGTGATTCCGATGATTCTGGTCTGTTGATGTTGCAATTGGGTCACACAAGACACAAAAATACATCTTTTTGATTCCAGAACATGCGGATTAGTGATCAATTGAGACAATGTGAGAAAGGCTTATCATGGAAGCAGCAGAGTTATTTCAAAGTTGTGTAAACATGTTGATGATATTGCCAAGGAAAGAAGAATGATAAAGGCACTACTCAAAGTAAACGGGCTGAATTTTGGGGGTTCAGATTAAGCACATTGTTAGATAAAAGTGGCGATGCCAAAAGTGGTTAAATTGAGTGTATCGGCCCGTTGTCTAGCTTTTCTGGATTCCATGTCAAGATATCATTTCCTATTATTCTAAACATGGCTTTTGTATGTAACATTCAACTTGGAAGAGCGTCGATGGCTAGGTTAAGTGGTTAAATTTAGTGTATTAAGATTTCTCGAACGCTGAGCTTGTACTGATTGTACTTCCCTTGGGATTATAGATAAACACAAGGTGTCTGGCCAAACAAGGCAGTGACACCATTTGGTGCCTCTTCCCTTAATTTCTTCAATTCCTTACCAAAGTCTTTTGTACTATATACAAGTTATGAGTCTATAATAAGCTGACATTGTTGCTGTCAATTTCTTTTATATATCAGTTTCTGATAATGATGAGAGAGACTACTCCTGTAATATCCGCATTTCTGTAGCTTGAACTAAAGGCTAGACTGGTAAATTATGTGATAATCTAAGGCCCATAAATAAGAAAAATATAGAGGAAAATTCCTAAAGGAAAGAAAGATCTAAGGCTCAAAGCGTCATCAAATAATAAGGACATTTTGTTAATTTGGTCAAAAGTCAACCCAAAAGTCAAAGTTGACCAAAAAGTCAAAGTTGACAAAAAAATGTCAAAATTCAACCAAGGATAGGGTTGGAATTAAGAAAGAGTAG
>JANTPZ010146424.1:0-33170 GCA_025593235.1 Vachellia pachyceras
CCACCAGTTTGAGTTCTCTGGAATTCTTTGTCGGCATGCTCTTAGAGTTCTATCAACTGGGAATTGCTTTCAGATCCCAGATAGATATCTTCCCTCTCGTTGGCGTCGAATCAGCATGACTTCTGCTAAGCTTCCTCAGAGTGCACCTAAGGATCATGCTGAGAGAGTACAGTTATTACAAAACATGGTTTCTTCTCTTATCACAGAATCTGCTAAGTCAAAGGAAAGATTGGATATTGCAACAGAGCAAGTTTCCCTCCTTCTATCTCGAATAAGGGAGCAACCAGTTTCATTACAAGGTGTTAGAGATATTTCTGGCATCGGTAGGAATGTTTGACAATTGGCTTTGGCATGTGGTAGAATTGGCAGTGTGTGATTTAGTGGTGGAAAGGAAAAGCAATATGAGGATGAGAAAACAAATCGGTAGGTCTCGAACATCGCAGCGCTCAACTGAAGCTTTAAAATGACCCCTTTCTTTTTTGTGTAAAGGGGAAGAAGCATTATGTGTGTAGAAGTTATTGAGGCGTGGTGGTTTGGAGATTATCTAAAATGCGAAGTTGCTTTTCCGACTTCTGCTTCTCCGATGAATTGTCTTTAAAGGAACTGTACAAATGTATAGAAACTTGTTCATTCATATCCTTGTCCTACTGAGTTAATGTAATTTATCTCTGTTTTTTCCCCAATTTTGCATGAGTATAAATTTAGATAAGGTTCACTGCCCTGAAGCATCTCTTTATTCATATATTGGTACTATGCAATAGTAAAGTTCAAAGCCGCTCGCCTTTTTCGGACTCGAGTAGTTTTTCTTTTTGTTTTTTTTCCTGTCTCCTTCTTGAATAAATTGTTTGGAGTTTTTGAGGGACATTTGATGTGTTGTTGAACTCTGGAGGCCTGCATTTTGACAAAAATTTGACCCCCTCTTAAGGAAAGGACAGATTTTAACGTGTTTTATTTTGAAGAGGATGGACAAGTAGGGTTAACATTTTTTAATAGAGAAGCTGTACAAGTAAAAGGTAATTAAAAACTAAAATTGGAAAAAAAAATTTCAACTCCTTTTTGTATTTTTTTTGAGAATCAAACTCATTAACACCTTTCTTTTCCTCCTTTGCCCCTTCCTTTTCTTGGTGCACCAAACGTTTCTTTCTCTTATTTTATTTGAAAAAAAATAGAATATCAAAATGCCCCCCCCCCACACACGAACATGAGCATAATGAGAACTCCATGAGATTTGGTGCAACAATGAAACAAGACGTTCTCGTGGCAAAAAAAAAAAAAGAAAAGACGTTCTCAGTAGGAGTTTACCCTCTTAATTCTCCAATGATGACTTACTTGTAAAGCTCTAAATATAACAAAACTTAAGGATTGAATCATTACAATAAATGGATCTGAACGCCAAAACCCAGGGCCATTGTTGGCTGCATATTGCCATCGATTTTAGAGAATGTGAAAGATAAACCTAAAGAACTGGCACAAGAGAAATTAAGGGATCCAAATCCTTCTTTTGGTTGAAAAAAAAAAATGAAAATTACTAAGAACTACATGTTAAGAAGTTAGGGTTAAAAAAAGTATTTACGGATATAATATAGTTAAAATGACAACATATGCATGATCAGCTGCACATCTTTCACATGATTGAATTTTTAATTCTTGAAGTGACAAAATTATACCCTCTTTAGTTTTAAATATAAAACCTTGTTAGTAATAGATACAAATTGGTCCCGATGCTAAACTGAAGTAGGACAAGTAGAACATCAACTTGTATTTTCAAAAAGTTGTTCATCAGCATCTTAAATAGTGAAGCAACACATAATAAATTACAACAGTGATAAAATTATTACAGTTTACAGCAGTACTAAACCACACTCGGAACACACAAGTCAAGAAGAAAGGCACAACAGTCTTTCATATCATACACCACCATGTTACAACCTAGAACATTAACTAATGCTCACTTGAGGCTACAAATATATGTTGAAAATGCTCTTTTTCTATCCACTGCAGCTCATCCCACCATACTTGTTCACCTTTTATGGATCTTAGGTTCGTTGTTTTCCCTTTGCTTAAAGGCAATGACTTCAAGTTAGAGCATTTGTATATTTCAAGAACCTCAAGTGAAGACCATGGCAATGTTTGATCTACGCACATAGATCTGAATCTTGGCAAATCAGCCAGCAATAACACCTCTAACTTAGGAAGCACGACATTGCCAAAATCAGCCGCTGCAATAAGTTCTTCAAAATCTGAACAGTTCTGAACTTCTAGGGTATGAAGCTCCGAGAAATGTTGAATAGCTCCACCACCAAAAATGCATCTCAAAGATGAACAATCCTTCAATGTTAAGACCCTTAGTTTGGAAAGGGATTCCTGATGCAAGGGACCTCCAAAAACACAATTCAACCTGGGTAATTTTATCAGGTGCAGTTGCTCAAGATTTGGTAGGATGCTTGCAGCTCTTGTGCCATTCACATTTCCTGGTAAAAGGGTATGAATTTCATTGCATTTCTCCATCAGAATACCACGGACACGCTTCAAGCTTTCTGTCCCAAGGCTTGACAGGTCTCTGATATGGTTACAGTTGATCAATTCTAATGCATCAGTTTGAGGAAGTATAACACTAATTGCAGAGGCATCCTCGTATCGCCCATTGTTATATCTTAAATATTTGGAAACTCTGTACTCAAAAGATTCGAGAATTGAAGGACGCTCAGAGTTTCCACATCCAACAAAGAATCGGAATGATCTGAATTGCTTACCAGCTCTCCTTGTTAGAAGATTTTCAAGAATAGTTGAAGTGGGAAAACTGGACCAGAGGTTGGTTAGATTCTCCAGAGAAGCCAACTCCTGCATCACATTTGCAGCATCATTACGCCATTGCCGGTAGGAAACCACATCAATTATCAGTTCTTCTAACTTTTGAAGCCTTGAAAGCGCACCATAATCAGCATTAGCAGTTGGTTCTTCACTTCGATTTACAGTTTTAATGTATGGCATTCGCAAGCACCTTAAATTGGTCAAGTATCCAATATCAGATGATAAAAAGGTCACTTGGGTTCCTCGAATGTCAAGGAATTCAAGCCGTTCAAGTGATCTTAATCCACAATTCAACAATTCCAACTGCCTACAAGCATTAACATACAGTCCTCTAAGACCAATCAGCATTGATACGGATGATGGTAGGCTTGTAATTCCAGCACCATACAAATCTAACACCATCAGTTTTCTCATATGCTCATTGAAAAATGTGTCAGGAATTGAAGATAACTCTGGATTCTTCTGCAACAGTAATGTCTCAAGCATGCTACAATCTTGGTCTGTTGGTAGGGTCAGCAAATTGCTGTTTATCAAAGACACCCACCTAGCATTTTGCCATGATTCTGATACTTCAGGTTCCCCAAGTTCCGCTCTAGTCTGGACGTAAGAACCATACTCAGGATATTTGGAAGATATATATGAAGCAAGTCGCTTCATACAATCATTCATGCTGACATGTAACATTTGTTTTCCTTTCTCCAGTAATGAGACATTAGTGAGGTTCTCTAGAATTGCATAGCCACGATCACGCGCACTTTGGTACTTTCTTGTACAATTGACATCACCAAGGAAGTCCTGGGCTGCCAAGCACTCCACCAGATAGTCACTGCAAATCTTGCTATCTGCCGGGAACAATGAAGTATACAGAAAGCATTTCTGTTTCTTTTCATCTTTCAACTCATCAAAGCAGAATGTCAAGAATGAATACAATTCATTTACACCTTCATTTTCATAATCTGGCCATCGTTCTTCGAGATCTTCCAGTCCTGCCCCCCAACTTTTCGCACTCCCTTTCAATTTGAAAGAACGTGCTAGCTTATGGATTAGCAGTGGAAGACAAGAGCACTTGTCACAGACACGTTGAGCAATCTCCGGAATGTCTGGTTGATCAATTTTGGAACCGACAGTATGTCGAAACATCTTCCACGCCTCGTCACGGGATAATTGGTCAACCTTCACCAACCTGTCTGCTTCATTCAAGGTACAAACCTGTTGATGTTGAGCAGTCACCACAACCTTACTGTAATTGTCATTGTTTGGAATTCCCAGCTGATTCAAATCAATTGAGTCCACTACCCCATCCAAAATCAACAAGTACCTCTTATTCTGCAGCTCTTCATGTATTTTTCTACCAAGATCTTCAGGGTCATTAATCCCTTTTGCATCCAACTTCAATCGCCTTGCAATTTTTTGTTGGAGTTCAGTATGTGTCTCGTCATCATCCGAGTCTCTAACAAAAATTACAATATCAAACAACCTGGCAACCTCTTCATGATTGTTCAAATTCTGCATTATTGCTGTTTTCCCCACCCCTTTCAGCCCATGAACTCCAATGGCTTTTATTTTACTATTCTTGGCCAATTCCAGAACCTTTTCCAGTGCACCTTGCAGGGTAGGATAACCTGCAATAGGAGGAGCATTTAATAATTTTAAGACCGGCTCTGGAGGTTTGTCAACTTGAACAACCATAGAACTTCTCTTTTTAACAAGCTTCTCAATTGCAGCAATCATTTGTTCCATCTCTGAAGACAGTCTTGATCGTTGCCAAATTCCGTTTGAAGCTTTTATTTGTTCATATCTGGTGAACAAAACATCCACTTCTTTATCAACATCTGACGCCTCAGTGATCCATAAGTCGTAAGCATGTGTGGTAGCTTTCTCTTTGCTCCTCTGAACTTCCCCCTCTGAGTCATGTTTCAGGGCACTTAGCAACAGCCTTTGTTGATACAAGTCTCTATATTTCTCTTCCAAATCAATGAGAGCCCGAATCATGTCTGTCACAGTATCTGCTGAAATCTGCAATCCGACCTGTGTGATCATCTCTCTTCCCATCTCCCCAACAGCAGAGACTATCCCCTTCATGGTGAAACTTGAAATTCCTAGAATTATTTATGATTCAACTGAAGATGTTAACGAAGATATGCATGGCGTATAGAATTCTACTCAATATCAAGACATGTCAAATAGTTATCCCATTTCACTGTGATGTGCTTATATACACGCACATACAAGTATGGAATATCCGTGTCTCAACTGCAAATACACAAATATAGCATAATATGATACAGTGAACTTATAAGGTATCCATTCCATAAAACACGCATGTCGGGGTTATAATGAAACGAATCATAATGGAATATATAAGACAAAAAAAAAGTTGCAATTTTAATGCAAGTATTCTTGTGATTATATTTCCAGCGGGTGGAAGGAAGACAAGATTCTGAACTGGCTCATAAAGCAATTTCAAACGGGAAAATAGAAGAGGGTCAGCGGAAACGTTTGAATTAAAAGCTTCTCAGGAGACGAAAGATTAATCAGTGAAGAGTGAAGATTAAATGATACCTGGTTTGGACCAGAGAAGAAAGGATGAAATCCACCACCGGTTTGAGATTGATAGAATGCTTCTGAGTAATCACAATTCAGAAGCTGGATTAGATCATGAAGAGATACCAGCATCAACTTTGCGTCAACGCCAAAAAGAAGGAAGTCAGCCTAACAATCGAAACGCTGCCGTATCATGAAAGGAAAGGGGAAAAATATCTGAAAGTATAGAGAAGAAGCAACGAGGAAGCATACAAAAGGCTAGTCATGTATTATTGTCAGTGGGCTAGGGGAAGCTGGAAAGATGAAAAGGACACCAGGTAATGGAATTAGATTAATTACACTGACAGTGAAAATATTTATTAAAAATATAAGGATGCATTTAAAGTGTCTTCTGTCAATATGATATGGCTGAGAGCCAAATATATCCGTAGAAAAAAAAAAAAAGCGAAGTTGCATGTAAACTTCCCCCTTATTTCTGGGCCGCGGTTCCAATTGATTGATTTGAGAGGGCTGAGAGCAGAGACCACTAAAGCTGTAACTCTCTAACCAACCGGCGAAGGATTGGGCTCCATGAACTCAAATGACCGCACCTGATCACCTGGTATGACTCAATCCTCATACATATGTTTCTTGTTTCTCCATTAGTTTTTTGATTTGCGTTGTATTGTATGTATTGATCGTGAAAACGTTGGTGGCGTTAGTGAAAATTGATTTTTAATATTATAATTGTTCATCACGTTTGAAGAAGGGGAAAAAATGAAGCAGTTGGTACTATTTTCAGTATTTTGAGCATATTTTCTTGACAATGACAAAATTATCACCTGAGGACAAATGTGATTAATTGCGTCAAAAAACATAGTGCACCATAGCGATTAGTTGGTGAATAAACAAATGAAGACTTGGGGATTGGCATGCTTTTAAACAAACGAAAAAAAGAGTACAAAATTTATGTGGCCCCTGTTCTCGTGACATATTCATATTCTTGTTTTTTTGGCATGAATATGTTTCAGATGTAAACAGAGCTATGGTTGATACATTTGAAAGAACCTCATCCATCGTACTTAAAATAAAATCCCCATTTAAACTAATTAAAAATATAAATTTAATAATCCGTTATCTCAAATTAGAAATGCCTTAATGTCATTTAAACATTAAATATATTATTCACAGTTGGAACTTCCAACGTAAGGAAACAATAACTATTAAAATATTCATGAAAGTGGCATATGCCCAATGATTAGTAGCGATACATCAACATCCAAAATGAATAATATAATATGAAGACTATGCACACCTAAATATATGACGATATATACATTTTTCATATAAATGTCTCAAAAAGAGAAGGCTCTACAAAAGGACACAATATATGCATTTGGCTCTTGTCCTTCCCATCTACTAGTACTGGGGCCCTCTCCTGAAAATGTTAAACCCACGAGATAAGATATAAAGTTCTAGTAACCAACAGATAATTTATCAAATATTTAAGGAGAGTTATAAGAGGTGAAATAAGGATAAGTTCATTTAAAAGTTTAATGATAATATTTCTAAACCAAAGGAATATTTTATCATCATATAGATACCAACCATAATAATATACTTTAGATAAAGAAGTTGATAGAATAACAAAATTCTTATCAAGATACAGGAAACAAGATCGGTGATTGAATCAGACGAGGCAGTGGGTTAAAGGTCAGTGGGTCAGATCAGTGAGGAATAAAAAAATTAAAAAATAAATTTATCATACATTGATACAATCAAACTATCCAAAGTTGAAAATTGCAAAAACTATGTAATAAATTTCATTATTAATAAAGTAATAATTACTAAACTGATCATCATATACTTATAACTTATTTATTATCCCACATTATTTATAATTTTAAAATATTCATCCTAACAAAATATCAAAATATGTATGGTAAGGGATTCTGTTTTTATACTTTTAACTTTCAAATTTGAAAATTTAAAATAATTAATTCTTTATTTAAAAATAATTAAAAAGAAGATGAGTAGATGCAGAGGTAACAATAGGCCTGCGTGGGGAAGGGGTTATATTTTTCATTTCTTTTACCTTTCAAATTAAAAAAATCATTATTTTGTTTTTTTTATAAAGAAAAGGTTTAAAAAAAAGAGTGACTCGGGAGGGTCGATCGGGTTGACACCTAACCCGGGGTCAAAACGTTGCCCGGATCGGATTGAAGGCCAGGTCACCGGTATTTGATCCAACCCAGGCGATCTAGTCTGGGTCAAC
Organism: Vachellia pachyceras; assembly: GCA_025593235.1. NCBI lineage: Eukaryota > Viridiplantae > Streptophyta > Magnoliopsida > Fabales > Fabaceae > Vachellia > Vachellia pachyceras. The sequence continues at coordinate 7,610 of JANTPZ010146424.1, forward strand.
GTACATGGGTTCCCATTGAATAAATTGGTAATCAAATGTATATCAACATAGTGCAAGAAAATTTATACATAATTCCCTCCACCAAACTCTTCCTTGTAAAAGAAAAACATATTAATTACTCTGGAAAATTAAAATTAGCAAAATGGCTTGTATTTTGGAACAAAAACTTCTAGCACATGACTTAGGATAGGGAATGGATGTAGTTTCTTATAATTGGTCTTCTTTGCCAATCATCTAAAATGGGCAAGGTAGTTTCGTTATTTATGAGAAATTCTTTAATTTCTTTCTTTTATCCCTTATTCATGCAATTTGTATGTCGTGGATGCATTAAATTTTTGAGAAGTTCAATGGCTCTACAATTCACTTAGGCAGTTTTCTTTTGCTTTCTTTGTTTCATCGTCTTCTTGGAAGGCTTCCTTAGGGTTTGTCAATGGGAAGGGTCCGCAGAAAATATTAACAGACCGAAATATGTGTCTCAAAGAAGCATTAGCCATTGAAATGCCAGTAACTAAGCATGCTCTCTGCATTTGGATGATTGTAGCAAAATTTCCTTCTTGGTTTAGTGCTGTTCTAGGAGAACGTTATAATGAATAGAAGGCTGAATTTTATAGGCTTTACAATCTTGAGTCAGCTGAGGATTTTGAATCAGGTTGGAGGGATATGTTCAGTTCTTTTGGGCTGCATGCTAGCAGGCATATTGCTAACTTATATACTTAACGTTCACTTTGGGCATTGCCATTTCTGAGAAGCAATTTTTTTGCGGGAATGACAACTGGTCAGTCAAAATCAATTAATGCTTTCATTCAGCGATTTCTGAGTGCACAGACCCCGCTTGCACACTTTGTGGAGCAGATATTCTCTCTTCTTGGAAATTTTAATTTGTTTTCACTGTGTTAGTTCCTTTTTTAGAAGTAAATTTGGATTTTCTTTATACTCAACAGTATATTCCATCCTATATTTTGGAAGATGTAAAACATTATCTTATTATTCACTTGGGCTTGTACAATTAGGTAGCTATTGCTGTGGATTCAAAGATCAAACTGGAGATCAACAAACAATGCAACGGAATCTTCAGAATATTTGCCTCAAAACTGGAGCCCCCATGGAGTCACATGCTGCCACAATTCTCACTCATTTTGCCTTTTCAAAGCTTCAGGAACAACTTGTGTTGGCGGCTCATTATGCATCTTTTCCATTGGAAGATTGTTTCCTCGTGAGGCACCATACAAAAGCTGAGGGAGGTCGGAGAGTGTATTGGGCTCCTCGGGAAGGAATTATAAGCTGCAGCTGCGACCAGTTTGAGTTCTCTGGAATTCTTTGTCGGCATGCCCTTAGAGTTCTATCAAGTGGGAGTTGCTTTCAAATCCCAGATAGATATCTTCCCTCTCGTTGGCGTCGAATCAGCATGACTTCTGCTAAGCTTCCTCAGAGTGCACCTAAGGATCATGCTGAGAGAGTACAGTTGTTACAAAACATGGTTTCTTCTCTTATCACAGAATCTGCTAAGTCAAAGGAAAGGTTGGATATTGCAGTAGAGCAAGTTTCCCTCCTTCTATCTCAAATAAGGGAGCAACCACTTTCATTACAAGGTGTTAGAGATATTTTCGGCATCGGTAGGGATGTTTGACAATTGGCTTTGGCATGTGGTAGAATTGGCAGTATGTGATTTAGTGGTGGAAGGAAAAGCAATATGATGATGAGAAAACAAATAGATAGGGCTCGAACATTGTTGGAATATGGGCCACCCTTGATGGATTAGGCCCAAGTCCAAGGGGTAGGTCAAATGTGTAAACATGAACCCTAGTGGGAAGCCATAAGAGGGGGTGTGGTTCCCCAAAGGCGGCAGACATAACGCACAGAGAAAACAAGTTTTCTCCCTTCCCTTTTCTCTTTCAGAGAACCCTCTCATCTCCTCTCCTCTTGCCTTCGGTGCTTTTGCTGTGTCTTGTGTTTGAATCCACCATTGTGATCCGAATTCCGCGTGGGTATCTGTAGATTTGTAATTCGGCTCGTTGGATACTCCGATGCTGATGTAGACGGAGACGAAGTTGAACAAAGGTCAACTTCAAGTTACACTTTCTTGCTAAATAATGGCGCCATAAGCTGGAGCAGCAAGAAGCAGACGTGCATAGCCCTACATTCCATGGAAGCTGAGTTTGTGGCCCGCACTGCGGTAGTGCAGGAGGCGATATGGCTGAAGAGATTTATTGAACACCTTGGATTTGGGAATGAGAGTACAAATCCTGTGTTGATATACTGCGATAACACTGCAGCCATAGCCTACACGAAAAGACCCAAAATATCATAGCAAGACAAAACACATTGATATTAAGTATAATTTTGTGAGAGATTATGTAGCACAGAAAGTGATTAATGTACAACACATATCGACCAAGAGTATGGTCGCAGATCCCCTAACTAAACCAATAGCTAGAGAAATGTTTGAGAAACATGTAAGGGCTAATGGTATGTGCAACATGTAAAGTTACAGACACTGTATATTGAATTTGTGATTGAATTCATGTGTCTGTGTACAAGTATACAATATCTAGTATGTCGTACAGGCAGGTGAGGTAGGCTCTCTCACACGAGCTACCGCCTTTGATACTCAGGAGGAGTGTGTAAAGATGAGACACTTGTATTCACCAGTAAAGCAGTAGGAATGCTAATATGGTAGAGAAGAAATACAAATCGTGTCGCCTCAGCAACTGTGTAGCGTGTCAGGATGAGATCCAATGTATATAACTATAAAACATGGATTGAATCATGGGAACCCGCTCCCATGATGCCTGTTACTAGACAACAAATTCTTTAATACTGACGTCATATGAGAATGAGACATAGAAGAATTTGGGTTTAGATGTTGAGAACATCTAGACTAAAAGTCTGTACGGTGTTGATAGCAAGTGTTAAAACGACGTGCGCTCTTATAGTATAAGAGAAATAACGTAGCATGTGATTCATACCACATGTGTTATAGAACCGTAAAAGGGAAGCAAGTGAATGGTTCCCTACTTCATTGCTGTGTGAGTCCCAAGAAATTAATATTTCTACTTATGTCCTTTGACTTTGACATTATCATGGAGGTATACTTCAATGACTGCTACCTTAACGTACATCCTACTATCATGATAGATGCGATACAATGTACTATGTTAGGAAAGCGGTTGATGTATATCAACATGATATATGGGCGAAAGGAAGATTACCTGATAAATACATAACTATGCTGGTGTCTATGACATGTCCCTTATGATATCAACTTGAAGATTTCATAAGTGTGGATACCATGCATAAGAGAAAGACGATCTAAGTCTTATGTTGACTTGAGAGGGATTAGATTCGTCAAAGTTAAAGTGCATTTTGGTTAAATTTGGGACATGAGGCATAATAACCAGATTCAAGCTACATGAAGAAAGATTGTCTTGTGCTGGTCCTGTGAAAATGATTTCTAATACAAACATCTAAAAAACGTCATGCCCATGCGGTCACGGCAATGCACCCAGTATGAAAGGAAGAAGAGAGAAGGATGATGCCCACGTCTTGTAATCCACCAGTGTGAGTGGGAGATGTTGGAATATGGGCCGCCCTTGATGGATTAGGCCCAAGTCCATGGGCTAGGTCAAATATGTAAACATGAACCCTAGTGGGAAGCCATAAGAGGGGGGTGTGGTTTCCCAAAGGCGGCAGACATAACGCATAGAGAAAACAAGTTTTCTCCCTTCCCTTTTCTCTTTCAGAGAACCCTCTCATCTCATCTCCTCTTGCCTTCGGTGCTTTTGCTGTGTCTTGTGTTTGGATCCACCATTGTGATCCGAATTCCACGTGGGTATCTGCAGATTTGTAATTCGGCATCTCCAGGTACGTCCGAAATCCTTCAAACATTGTAGTGCTCAACTGAAGCTTTAAAATGACCTCTTTCTTTTTTGTGTGAAGGGGAAGAAGCAATATGTGTGTGCAAGTTATTGCGGCGTGGTGGTTTGGAGATTATTTTAAATGCGAAGTTGCTTTTCCCAGGGGCATGCAAGGTACCATCCTTCCTGCTTCTCTGATGCATTGTTTTAAAGGACCTGTACAAATGTATAGAAACTTGTTCATTCATATCCTTGTCTTGCCGAGTTAATGTAATTTATCTCTATTTTTTTCTAATTTCGAATGGAGTATAAATTTAGATAAGGTTCACTGCCCTGAAGCATTTCTTTATTCAGATATTGGACGCCAGAACCCAGGGCCATTGGCTGCATACTACTATGGATTTTAGAGAATGTGAAAGATAAACCTCAAGAACTGGCATAAGAGATATTAAGGGATCCTAATCCTTCTTTGGTTGAAAAAAGAAAAGAAAATTACTAAATACTACATGTTAAATAGCTAGGGTTAAAAGAAGTATTTACGGATTTAATATAGTTAAATTGACAACATATTCATAATTTGCTGTACATCTTTACATGACTGAATTTTTAATTCTTAACGTGACAAAATTATACTCTCTTTAGTCTTAAATATAAAACCTTTTTAGTAATAGATACAAATTGGACATGATGTTAAACTAAAGTAGGAAAAGTAGAACATCAACTTGTATGTTCAAGAAGCTGTTCATCATCAACATCATAAATAGTGAAGTAACACACAGAATAAATTATAACAGTGATAAAATTATTACAGTTTATAGCAATACGAAACCACACTCAGAACCCAATTCAAGAAAAAAGGCACAACTTACAACTAATCTTTCATATCATACACCAACATATTACAACATAGAACAATAACTAATGCTCACTTGAGGCTGCAAATATATGTTGAAAATGCTCATTTTCTTTACAATGCAGTTCATCCCACCATTCTTGTTCACCTTTTATGGATCTTAGGTTCGTTGCTTTCCCTTTGCTTAAAGGCAGTGATTTCAAGTTCGAGCATTTCTATATCTTAAGAACCTTGAGTGAAGACCATGTCAATGTTTGATCTGTGCACACAGAAGTGAATCTTGGCAAATCGGCCAGCACTAACACCTCTAACTTAGGAAGCACGGCACCGCCAAAATCTACCGCTGCAATAAGTTCTTCAAAATCTCAACAGTTTTGGATTTCTAGGGAATGAAGTTATGAGAAATGTCAAATAGCTCCATCACCAAAAATCTATCTCAAAGATGAACAATCTTTCAATGTTAAGAGCCTTAGTTTGGAAAGGCATTCCTCATGCAAGGGACCTCCAAAAACACAATTCAACCTAAGTAACTTTAGCAGGTGCAGTTGCCCATGATTTGTTGGGATGCTTGCAGCTCTTGTGCCATTCACTATTCCTGGTAAAAGGGTATGAATTTCATTGTATTTCTCCATCAGAGTACCATGGACAAGCTTCAAGCTTTCTGTCCCAAGGCTTGACAGATCTCTAATATGGTTACAATTGATCAATTCTATTGCATCAGTTTGAGGAAGTATAACACTAATTGCAGGGGCATCCTCGCATCCCCCATTGTTATATCTTAAATATTTGGAAACTCTGTACTCAAAAGATTCGAGAATTGAAGGACGCTCAGAGTTTCCATATCCAACAAAGAATCGGAATGATCTGAATTGCTTACCAGCTCTCCTTGTTAGAAGATACAGTGCTCTAAGACCAATCAGCCTTGATGCAAATGATTGGAGCCTTGTAATTCCAGTACCATACAAATCTAACACTAGCAGATTTCTCATATGCTTCTTGAAAAATGGGTTAGGAATTGAAGATAACTGTAAATTCTTCTGCAACAATAATGTCTCAAGCATGCTACAATCTTGGTCTAATGGTAGGGTCTGCAAATTGCTGTTTATCAAAGACACCCACCTAGCATTTTGCCATGATTCTGATACTTCAAGTTCCCCAATTTCCACTCTAGTCTGGACATAAGAACCATACTCAGCATATTTGGAAGATATATATGAAGCAATTTGCTTCATACAATTATTCATGCTGACATGTATCATTTGTTTTCCTTTCTCCAGTAATGAGATGTTAGTGAGGTGCTCCAGAATTGCATAGCCACGATCATGCATACTTTGGTACTTTCTTGTACAATTGACATCACCAAGGAAGTCCTGGGCTGCCAAGCACTCCACTAGATAGTCACTGTAAACCTTGCTATCTGCCGGGAACAATGAAGTATACAGAAAGCATTTCTGTTTCTTTTCATCTTTCAACTCATCAAAGCATAATGTCAAGAATGTATACAATTCATTTACACCTTCATTTTCATAATCTGGTCATCGTTCTTCGAGATCTTCCAATCCTGCCCGTCAATTTTCGGCACTCCTTTTCAATTTGAAAGAACATACTATCTTATGGATTAGCAGTGGAAGACAAGAGCACTTGTCACAGACACGTTGAGCAATCTCCGGCATGTCTTGTTGACCAATTTTGGAACCGAGGGTATCTCGAAACATCTTCCACACCTCGTCACGGGATAATTAGTCAACCTTCACCAACTTGTCTGCTTCATTCAAGGTACAAACCTGTTGATGTTGAGCAGTCACCACAGCCTTACTGTAATTGTCATTGTTTGGAATTCCCAGCTGATTCAAATCAATTGAGTCCACTACCCCATCCAAAATCAACAAGTACCTCTTATTTTGCAGCTCTTCATGTATTTTTCTGCCAAGATCTTCAAGGTCATTAATCCCTTTTGTATCCTCCTTCAATCGCCTTGCAATTTTTTGTTGGAGTTCAATATGGGTCTCATCATCATCTGAGTCTCTCACAAAAATTATAATATCAAACAACTTGGCAACCTCTTTATGATTGTTCAAATTCTGCATTATTGCCCTTTTCCCCACCCTTTTAAGCCCATGAACTCCAATGGCTTATATTTTACTATTATTGACTAAGGCCCCGTTTGGTTGGATGAATTTTAAGGAATTTAATGGAATGGAATGGAAAATTTTTCAGGGTTGCTGTTTGGTTGGCACTGGAATGGAAAATAGGTTGATGGGAAAATTTTGATTTGATTGAGTTAAAATTTCAGAAGAGAGAGTAGGAAAATTGTATGAAATGACAAAATTACCCTTAATTATAAAAACAAGATGTGTCAGTGAAAATTTAAATTTTTTATTAGATTTGGATGAATTTAAAGGCATTCGAATGAGTTTGTAACGTGTCCAGTACATTTTTTACTACCCATTCGATTTAACGTTGGGCTCATTCAAATGCATATCTCATCTTCAGCATATTCGAATGCATATTGGAGATGAGCATTCAATTTGGTAAGTGTTCATTCGAATTAGCCTTAACTGCATTTGAATGCTATGCTAATTTTGGAGATTGACCTTGTATTTTACAGGCACTCATTCGAATTAGCCTTAAAACTCATTCAAATGTGATGCTCATCTTCATTATATCCGAATGCATGTTGGAGATGAGCATTCAATTTGGTAGGGCTTCATTCGAATGAGCCTTAACCACATTTGAGTGAGATCCTAATTTTGAAGATTGACGTTGCATTTTTCGTAATACTCATTCGAATGAGCCTTAACATTCATTCGAATGAGATGCTCATCTTCACCATATCCGAATGCATGTTGGAGATGAGCATTCAATTTGGTAGGACTTCATTCGAATGAGCTTTAACATTAATTCGAATGAGTTTCTCATCTTCACCATATCCGAATGCATGTTGAAGATGAGCATTCAATTTGGAAGGACCTCATTCGAATGAGCCTTAACCTCATTCGAATGAGATGCTAATTTTGGAGATTGACATTGCATTTTCCTTAATATTCATTCGAATGAGCCTTAACATTGATTCGAATGAGATTCTCATCTTCACCATATCCGAATGCATGTTGGAGATGGGCATTCAATTTGATAGGACCTTATTCGAATGAGCCTTAACCTCATTCGAATGAGATGCTAATTTTGGAGATTGACATTGCATTTTCCTTAATATTCATTCGAATGAGCCTTAACATTCATTCGAATAAGATGTTCATCTTCACCATATTCGAATGCATATTGGAGATGAGCATTCAATTTGGTAGGACCTCATTCGAATGAGCTTTAACATTCATTCGAATGAGATGCTCATCTTCACCATATCCGAATGCATGTTGGAGATAACCATTGAATCTGCAAGGCTTTCATTCGAATGAGCTTAAGGATCATTCGAATGAAATGCTCATCTTCACCACATCCAAATGGATGTTGGAGATGACCATTGCATTTGCGAATGAGATGCTCATCTTCACCGCATCTAAATGCATGTTGGAGATGAACATTGAATTTCTAAGGCTTTCATTTGAATGAGCCTTAAGGCTCATTCGGAGATGATCATCTTCACCATATACGAATGCATCATGGAGATTAGCATTGCATTTTCTCATGCACTCATTCAAATGAGCCTTAAGTATCATTCGAATGATATGCTCATGTCACCTATATTTTCATTCCAAGGCTAAATTAGAAGCTTATAAACACACGGTTATCATGGTTAAATGTGAACTGCTACTGTCAACTGATATATTTATATATACAACATCCACAGCAAGTCCACATCAAATACATATGCAACTTACATACGAGGTATAACAAAAAAAATATGCACCATATGCTGTCAACTGACATACAAAGTATAAAAAAATTTATGCACCATCACACAAGTCCACAATGTACAACAAAACCTATTCAGCATTCACAACAAATACATATCTAACTACTTTTCAAATAAGCTTTATATCCAAGATGGTTTAAAAGCACAGTTGGAATCTTGTCAAAGGCATTCAACAAGCTCTTAGACTCCACAATTTTTATGTGTGCTGCATTAAGCTATTGGATAGCGATAACTTCTACATTCATTATTTCTATGTAGAGATCAGCAGCCTTGGCCTCCATCTTAGCCTGTTGATAGGGTTAAAATATTTCTTTTTGTTTGGTGGAGGATTCCAAATAGATTTATTGTTTCAGCCTTTATTGACCATTTTCCTTCATGGACAAACTGGAAAGTCATTCTCTTGGGCCTCAAGAGTTTTGACTTGTTGATGTCCATTTGATCCTAAAAATGAGGATTAGACTCAGGATCAACATCCAACACAGGTTTCAGTATTTGGAATGAGTCGTACTTCTGTTTGTTAATGGTTACCTGTAAATTTCAAATTCATCCTAGCATTAGAATATGAGTCCAACCAGAAAAGGCTAAGTACTCAAATGTTAAAAAAAACACACACACATAGATTCCTTTAAGATGTTAAGGTTGCTTGGCTTAGGCACATTAACAATATTTCCATGTTCATCTATTTCCCTACATTGAGCATCAAGACAAAGAACAGCTACTCTTATGTGTTTCTGTGGGACAGCAATATCGGTTACCACCTACCCTGAAAACATGTTTATGACAGTATCAAATTGTGGATCCTGGAGAAAACCCATCCTGGAAGCCAGGTGTTGGGCACGTCTAACAACTTTGTGGTTAAGTAGAACACCAATACCAGCAGGTGTAGTACACATAACAGTTGATGGCTGTGCAGTAGCTGCAACTGCAGAAAAATTAGAAACATTTGCAATAGGCCCAGGAGAAGCTGGTGTGGCAGTCATGGCTGCCACTCCATTCATCTTGGAAAGCTTCCTTCCACCTTGATAGAACTCTTGTTGAACTACAAAACCAAAAGCAAACTAATGAATACATTTAGATGGATATTTAATACTAATTCCCAAATGGTACGTTAGATGGTCGCAACATTACCTCATGAATTTTCTTTAACTTCTCTGACAACTCCTCCTGCATTTGTAAAGCTTCTTAGCATTAGCTATGGCATCAAGAGATATGTTTCCACTTTTTCCAGTAGTTGTTGAAGAGTACCAAAACCATTTTACACACAGAGGGAGACGGAAAAGAAAAGATGATGTCAACTTTATCACCAATTTTGCAATTGTACAGATATCGATATAATCACAGCGACTTCCTCCGTTCGTTATCTCCGGTGACTTCTTCCATTCGTTCATTATCTTCGGCCTCCTTCATTCGTTATCTCTGAGCTCCTTGCTTCACAGATTGTTTTACATATGCCCGTGAAACATTCTAATCAGTCATCACCGATCCATCACTTGCCTTTGGTCAAATGTAATTACATCACATTTCTAGATTCACATGGTTAAACAAATAGAGAGAGACAAAAAAGAAGAAGTTCATTCACAAACTCAAATATATCACATGGTTAAACATGGTTAAACAGAGAGATTATCAGCTCAAACATGTCATTCACAAAGAAAAAAATTTGCACTACCAAAACCATTAACATAGAGAGAGAGCGATAGATGGAAAGGAGAAGATGGATGTGAACCGCATCATGACTTTTACAGATGTTTTGCAAAAATTATTCAAAGGAGAAGGTCGATGTGAACCTTTCAAAATCACAACGACTTCCTTCGAAGTTATCTTCGGCCTCTAAACAGCTCCTGCCTCCTTCTACAGATCGATATATATGTTTCCTCAGCACATGGAAGAATCATTCTATTTCAATGTCTTTTGAGGGGCAACTCCATCTTTACACTTGCTTATTCTGCCGCTTGGATTTCGCTTCCCACCATTTTAGGTGGGAAGAGAGTTTCCCACCTACCCATGAAAATTGCTTGCCGCTGAAATCCATTTTCCATTTCAAGTGCTAACCAAACAGCCGCGCCACTGGAAAATTTCAATTTTTCTATTCCATCGCCCAATTTTCATTGAACCAAACGGGGCCTAATTCCAGAAATTTTTCCAGTACACCTTGCAAGGTAGGATAACCTGCAATAGCATGAGCATTTAGTACTTTTAAGATTGGCTTTGAAGGTTTGTCAACTTGAAAAACAAGGTTCTGAGCAGGCTCATAAAGCAATTTGAAATGGGGAAAGAGAAGAGGGTCAATGTAATGTCCCCATCAGTTTATGCATGTGGCAGTGGAGAGTTGTGTGCAGCAGCCTTTGACCAAGGGGGAGAGAGTCATGGTCAGCTTGCGTGATGGGTGGAAAAGTGCAGCAGGCATGCTTCAAGTAGTAGGTTTTAATTAAAATTAAAAAAATAAATAAAGGTGGCCCAGCATCTGAAGGTATAATACCCCCATCCATTTTTCACACAAGCACACACCCTTAGCTGAGAGGAGAGGTCGTCGACGTAAGAGAGAGGAGAAGGAGAGCGCTGGAGAGAGGAGAGGAAGCTGAAAGGGAGCTTTTTCAGTTTAAGGCTCCACTTCTATGATTATTTAGGTAAGTAAAACGACTTATTTTCATTAAAATTTCTTCATGAAAGTTGTTCTAAATATTTTTCTCTTTCTCATGGTAGTAATATTATGTTGATTAGAGAATATTTTGGGATTTTTATTTTCGTCAGTTTAAGTTTTATTTGTAGAACACCATAAAATTGTAGATGTATTTTTATAATTATGATCTATGATGTTAGGTTTATTTTTCTGATACCTAAAATATTTTTACGAATTTAGTTATTTTTAAAAAGATATGATTTTTGATATATTGATATTTGGACTAAATAGTTTATGAGTAAATAGTTAAATTGATATTAGTAAATTTATTAGTTTTGCTATCACATGATTTAAAATATATATATATTTGTATCTATATAGTTAAGTATATATTTGCTAAAAAATTATTATAAATCAATTTCAAGTGATATATTTATTTTTTAACAAATTTGTTTAAATAATTTATTTGGAACATTAGAGGTATTATTGAAATTTTAGTTGAATTAGATTATTTAATAACATGAAGGTTTATATTTAAAAACTATTATATCTTTATAATCCTAAACTTTAAATTAGGATTTTTGGTATAAATAATAATATTAAATAGTTGAAATAATAATTTCACGTCTTTTGAGCAATCATTTTACCATCCAAATTAGTTGTAGACTAATGTGTAGTACTATTTAATTTTTGTAGACCATTTATAGGGTCGGGCTGTTAGGCGAGGATTTACCTATGGTAATATTTTATTGCTTGGCGAGAAGTAACCACTTTCCTCTCTTTGTGCATGCTTGTAACATGTTTGTGAGTGATTTTAAATATTTAAAATTTTGAAAAGTGCCTTGGATATTCGAGTTGAATAATGAAACTATATTGTTATTGAAATTGTCTTGTGAGACCTATTTTTATGACAAAAGGTGATTTATATATTGATGATATTGTTAAAAATGTTGCATTGAGAACTTATGAAATTGATCATGATATATGATGGATTTATTATCATTTGATGATATATGAGGGAGTGCTGGATGTTATTTTGATGGGAGATTATTTTAGAGGAAATAAGGGGGTCATTTTCTTGTACAAAAAGAGACAAAAAGGTGGTGGGCTACAAGGTGCACGTTGGTTAGTCCTTTAGCCCAATTATATTTGACAAGGCAATGACACCCCACTATTATAGTAGAGGGGAACCCATGGTCCGTTCTTGTGCGTTGTGGATTTTGGCCGGTAGATATCACTTGATCGGAAAGCTCGATATTTGTACTACCAGTTACATGGAAGAGTATTGGCCCATGAGTTCAGTTAGAGGAAATAAGGGTGGGGAGGAATTACGGAGATCATGGAAATGAATCTTGTGCATTGATTTTTGTGCAACTTTATAATGATGCAAGCATGAGATTATAATGTCACAAATTGATAAATACGTATGCTTATATATATGCACCTTATTTAAGTGACATTTTGTTACGTTATTATATTTAACGTGAAAATCCCACTTGACACCTCATGGGCACTTACCCGTATGCCCAATGAGATGGAATTGCTGGTAGCTCAGATGTTTGTCTCACCTGTTGCTTTAACATTTTTCCAGGTGGCAGTTCCCGTGCGGGTCCGTCAGAGACGTCTTCGAAAGCTTGAGTTACTTTCTGTAAAAGTAGTGCTTCCACCTTTTAGTTATGTGTATTATTATTATATATTGCCACATCAGGGTTCATCATGCATACGCTGACCTATTTTGAATAATTGATGCATCAATTGTTGAATTATCTTGACCGATTGATTTATCGATGATTTACGTTTGTTTGAATCCCTGTGATCTAACGCTCAATGGTGGTTTCAGCATTGTTTAAACAAAGGATTTTATATTGAATTTTCATTAATTGACGTTTTAAGAAAAGGATTTTACGGTCAGCGGAAACGTTTTAATTAAAATCTTCTCAGGAAAAGAAAGAGTAATCAGGAATGAGTGAAGATTAAACGATACCTGGTTTGGACCAGACAAGAATAGATGAAACCCACAACCGGTATGAGATTGGCAGAGTGCGTCTGAGTTATCACAATTCAGAAGCTGGAGTAGATCATGAAAAGATACCATCATCAACTTTGCGTCAACGCCAAAAAGAAGGAAGTCAGCCTAACAATCAGACGCTGCCGTATCATCAAAGGAAAGGGCAAAAAATCTGAAGTATAGTGAAGAAACAACGAGGAAGCATACAAAAGGCTCGTCGTATATTATTCTCAGTGGGCTAGGGGCAGCTGAAAAGATGAAAAAGACACGCAGTAATGGAATTAGGTTAATGACAATGACAGTGAAAATATTTATTAAAAATATAAGGATGCATTTAAAGTGTCTTCCGTCAATATGATATGGCTGAGAGCCAAATATATACGTATAAAAGAAAGAAAGAAAAAAATAAGCGAAGTTACATGTGAGTTTTCCCTTATCTCCAGGCCGCTGTTCCAATTGATTGATTAGAGAGGGCTGAGAGCGGAGACCACTAAAGCTGTAGCTCTCTACACAACCGGCGAAGGTTTGGGCTTCATCAATTCAACAGACCACACCTGATCACCTGGTATGACTCAATCCTCATCCGTATATCTTGTTTCTCCATTAGTTTGTAGAGATGCGTTGTATTGTACGAATGGATCATTAAAAAAATTAGTGGCGTTAGGGAAAATTGATTTTTAATAGTATAATTGTTCATCACGTTTGCAGAAGGGAAAGAAAAAAAATATGAAGCAGCCGGTACTATTTTCAGTATTTTGAGCACCATTATCACCTGAGGATTGATGTGATTAATTATGTCAAAAAACATAACATGTACCATAGCGATTAGTTGGTGACTAAACAAATAAATCCTCGGGGATTGGTAACCTTTTATTTTATTTTATTTTTTTGGTAAGATGATTGGCACGCTTTTAAACAGACTAAAAAAAAGTCCAAAATTATGTGGCCCCTGTTCTTGTGACATATTCATGTTCTTGTACTTTCTATGACATGAGTATGTTTCAGGATGTAAACAGAGTTATGATTGATACAATTCATAAACTTGATATGAATTATATGAATTAAACACTAAAGCATTGCCTAATGAGTTGCTTATTCATCCCTCGTAACAAAACCTGTATGTTGTTAAATGAATTGATGCTTCACTAAATTTCTTAATCAGTCAACAGTTGATCGAGGAACTATGGAGAACTTTGGGGAACTTTTGGAACGCTCTATCTTTAACCAAGATCATACAAATGATATGTATGTCCAATCGCCGGAGGACTCGCATGCTATTCTGCATTCATTGAACACCCTAAGCCCTTTGTCCATGATGAAATCTGAATTAGGTTTGACGGAGCCACCAAAGGATGAAGCATGGCATAGTGTTGTACGTATGGAACTGGCAAACGGTAAACTATCCGAGCTGCCTTTGTCTCCAAGCAGCCCTAAACTCCAAGTGTTAAAGTTTCAGGGAAGTGTTGATTTAACAAGAGTCCCAAATACGTTTTTCTCTAAAATGCCATTGCTTACGGTCCTGGACTTATCTCACACTAGTTTACGAGAATTACCAGACTCTCTTTTTGAGTTGGAGCAGCTCAGAGAAATGTATTTGAAAGGTTGTGAACGTTTCATGGAATTATCGCCGAAAATTGGAAAATTGAGGAGTCTTCAGAAGCTTGATCTTGATGGAACCCGAATCATACATCTGCCAGAAGAGATTCAAGAGTTAACTAATCTCCAAAGCTTGTTCCTTTGCTTCTATGAATATCGTGGTAGAAAGGGCAAGCAATATACACTCTCAACAATTATTCCTCCTGAGGTAATCTCAAAACTCAAGGGGTTAAAGCATTTAAGCATTGATGTCAACCCTGATGATGAGCGGTGGTATGAGAATGTACGAGACATTATTCCAGAAATGCAGGCATTAAAGCATTTGCAGACTCTTAGCTTATATATCCCGCATCTGGAACTTTTAAAGGTCATACCAGACCGTATACTTCGGGATGATTTTAGGTTGATTGTTGGTAGGCATATGCAAAGGATCATATCAAGTACACCATCCACAATTGAGGCAAAATTTAAACAATGTGGTAGTAGCTTGAAGTTTGTAAATGGTGAAGATGTCCCTTCTGAAATTATAAAGCTTGTAAAGCACAGCAAGGCTTTATTTCTGGAGCGACACAAGACAATCAAGAATCTATCGAAATTTAAAGTGAAGAATTTAGAAAAGCTACGCGTATGTATGTTGGCAGAATGCAGAGAAATGCAAACACTTGTTGATGGAAGACAATCAAACAGGGGTAATGATATTTTCTCACATTTGCTGTACTTGTACGTATCTCACATGAAGAGTTTAAAAAGCATATGGGAAGGTGTAAAGCCACCTCGCAGCTTTTTCGGTATGCTTAGGTCTTTAGTATTGCAAAACTTCCCTGAGTTAACAACCGTGTTTACCATGGATTTTTTGGGCAACCTTTCACTATTAAAGGAGCTTGTAGTTAAGGATTGTCCCAAAGTGACCACCTTGATAAGTGATGGATCACTTAGATCAGGGTTTTTCCTGCTTAAACTGAGCAAGATAATGCTTCTCCATCTTCCTGAGTTGGTCACCATTTCAAGTGGTTTTTACATAGCTCCAAGCTTGAATGGCATGGCAGTTTATGATTGCCCAAAGCTCCAAAGCCTTTCTAAGTCAGAACTGTCAAGCAGCACTCTGAAGGTCATTAAGGGAGAAATAAAGTGGTGGGACCAACTGCAATGGAGCAAAGAAGAATGGGGAACATCACAACGACCATCTAAGTTTGATCTCATCTTTTCCTCAATTGATAATCAGGTTGACATAATGACTCAGATTGGGAATGATGCTGATGATATTGACGATCATGCAGGTAATTCTCTATCTATTTTTAATTTAAACGTTCTCAATGTGAATGTCACGACCTCTTTTAGCATTTCTATTTCCCTTAATTCCTTTACCTTGTTAAAATATATGACAGTAGATATGGCGCCACCACAGACTTTATTTGAGCACCCAAAGCAAAATGCCGACAGTTTCAGCAGGTGGTATATTTAATATTTGCATAACTGTATCTCATGTACCTCAATTCTGAAGCTTAGCAAAAATAGTGATGTCACTTTGTAAAGAGAATTCTTGTATCTGGATTTGGAGATGCTTTTGCAGTGCCAAGAAGAATGCCGAAACATTCGCATTTCTAACAAAAAGCGAAGTAGATATTTTAGAGGATGGGTACGAGTGGAGGAGGGAACATGGTGTAAAAGCAGCAAGATGGAGATATCCAAGGTAGCACCCTAAAATAGAAAAGAGAGACTTGATTACTTCAATATTTTTGCATGGTTTGGCTAATACTGCGGGATGTCGATGCGCAGAAGTTATTACAAATGTGCTCATGCAGGTTGCCCGGTTATAAAGCATGTGCAACGACCTATAGACGACGAAACAATGGTTGAAACCACTTACGAGGGAATACACACGCACCCAACGCCCCAGGAAAATAGATCCCTCCATAAACTACAGTCCAGTTAAGTCCAACAGTATTTGATTTTAATTCCATAGGTTGTTAATTATTGCTACTATGTGTCATTCATTCCATAATTATTCTGACTTCATACAACGGTCCACTTGGCAATTACCTTAATAGGTGAAATTGTGAGCAGTGAGACACATCCTTTCAATGACGAGGTGTACGATGACATGGATGACATGGAAATGTAAGCATAGCTGAATGCTATTTTCTAATACCATTTCTTAATTTACTGAAATGCCTCATCATGTTCAGGCTGTTGGCTGACATCGATAACTATACGTGTATGGGAGAAGAGGAAGTCATTATTGAACCATCCCTTCCAAGGTAGCCACCAATTTTAATAAATCTGCAGAGTTACTTCAACAATCATGATCATTTCGCTAATCAATACCATTTGTTGTCAACTCACAGTGGCTATTATGATTCTGACATTGAAGACCTTTCCGAGTAGAGCTGATCATCATGCCGACATCCTCTGAAAGATATATCTGAAAATTGTTAATCTCGATCGTATCTCGCATTTTAAATTTTCGTCGGATATGACATTTTAATACTGTCTTGTCTTAGACTGTGTGTTGTTATTGCAATGTTTTGTTTTTGGGCAAGAAATTTTTCAGAATGCTCAAACTTATCCCATATATATTTTGTTGGCAGCAAACTTTCAATATCGCAGCCTTCTTTCCTCATCATATATATATATATATATGTATATGTGTGTGCATATGGAGGAGAAATCATACAGTATCTATGCAAGGGCTGCAATGATCTGGATTTGATTTTCTTGAAAGCTTATATTTTTTTAAAAAAAATTATTTTGATGGGCACAGAATTTAAAATAAATATAATCCCTTATGTGTTATTTTTTCAAAAAATGAATTTTTATTTAAAAAATTAAATATGGACTATTTAGGTTAGATCTGATTATCTCTAAGCAAAAAATGTTTAGTAGAAAAATTGATTCCTATGTTTACAGATGGTCATTTACGCATATCTTTTTATCGACCAGTATATTTGTGAAACCTATTTTTTTTTTTCGGGGTTTTTAGTTATGGACGCCACAGTTTTTTTGAAACCAAAGTGAAGGTCCATGTTTCACAACAGATGATTTGCTTATAGAATGAAGAAAATGTGGTTTTTTGTGATTCCACTCGGAGCTGATTTGGTTTTTACGTTGACAGAATTTTTTGTACCCATTTAACACAATGGATAGGTGATAGGGTGTAAGTTAAGGAACTGGTCAAGGGTTGATGAAGCAATGGAATTATGAGGATGAGTTAATTGATTTTCTTTTATAAAAAGTATGGATAAATCTGAAAACAGGACGAGTAAAAAGAAAAAGAAAATAAAATAAATGATATAATAACATTTATGGAAACATTTAAATCAGGTTCACATATACATTTTAACAACTATCACTAGGAAAATATCTTAGTGTTCATATCAAAGTCTACAAATCCTAATTTTAATAATTAAATATAGCAAAATAATAAATGTCAATATGAAAAAAAAGTTGATATGAGAATTTATAAGTGAATACATTAAAAACACAAAAATAGCAAGTGTGATTGAAGATTTAACCTAATAGATTTATATATAAGTAGCTTAATCCATGTTTGGTAAAAAGAGATAAAAAATGTTATATTTATAACAATTATGTATATAATTTATTTTTTTTCTTACATTTATGTAAAAAATTAATTAAGTGTGTGCCAACTACTAGCTCCATTTCTTTATAATTTATAAGCATATAGACCCAAATGTCTACAATTGACGAAACTATAAGCATACCAAATTGTTTTTTAAAAAAATATAGTTTAAACAACTATAACAAATGAAAAATAAACTATGAACGTCTAAAAAAATTTGGTGAAATTTTAGTGCATGCATGTTAATTTTCTCCCAACAATATAAAATCTATAGCAAACCGAATTATTCATATAACTTATCTTAAGCTATCTGTGATATACAATACAACAAATAAGAAGAGCCTGATCCTGAATAAATTGTTGACGTTATTGGCTAATTACACTAATTTAGACGCTACTTGGTGACTATTACTTAGCCAACAATTAAAAAATTGACATATGATAATAAATTTAAAATACACTTAAAGTTTAATTAGCTGCATAAAAAGGGAAAGTTCAGTTGTATAATTTTACTTATTTAATAGTTTGGACAGTAATTAATATACGAAGTCAAAGTTCCCCCAATGCAAATTAACCGCACTTGATTGTATTGCTATCACTAGACATATTGTTTTTGTAATTATAATTCTGAAGATAATAATAATAATAATAATTAGAAGGGGCAAAAGATCATATATGTCTAAATGTAATGAAAATCAAAGTATTCAACCAAATCCATCTAATTTCTAATAATTGCAAAAGTAATTAAAAGGAAAATCAAGTGCATGTTAGTATGCTTTATGTCTGTAATTTGTATTACTAAGCCAGAGAAACTCTGTGTGGTGTAGCTTCAATGCTAGAGCTGGGAAACGGGCTGGCCCACAGCCTAACGAGCCAACGCGCCTAGCCCCTGAGCCAGTTTGGCCCGTTTTTATACAAGCTGCCTAAATGGCCTATGTAGGCGGGCTATCGGGACGCCACTTTTTTTCTATTATTTTATTTTATTTTTTAAGTATTTTAATGAACCTTTTTTTAAAAAAATACAACAAATTTACATAAAATTTACCAAGCTTATTTAATTTTTTGAAAGAAAAATACAATATATATTTTAAAAAAATATAATCAACAATGTTTATAATACAAAAACATAATATATAATCAACAATATTCAAAATAAGCATGCATTTAAGATGAAAAAATAAGGTTTAAAACAATATTTGAAGCTATTAAAATATCATCTGCTTCATATCTTAAAATATAAAAGGATTAAAATTTTTTTAAAAAAATAAAAACGGGCTGGCCCACCAACCCACGGGCCAACCAGCCTTAGCCTGCAGACCAAACGGGCTAAGCCCGTTTGGACTATTTTTCACGGGCTGCCACTCTACTCAACCCGCGAGCTGAGTCCGTTTTTCCAGTGCTATTCAATGCCAACCAAATCACAGCATAAAGAGGCATTGCTCATAGCCTTCGGCTCACTTCCCCCCAAAATGGTACCCTCTCCCTTCTCGCCTCCCACCCCCACATCATTCCCCCCTTTTTGATCCTTATCTTCCTTCTTATTTCATTTGTTTTAGTAAAATCAATTTTTAATCCCACATTTTTTATATTTTATAATTAGTCAGTCATTAAACTTTAATTTAATGTAACTTAGTTTATGTAATTTTGACTCGATTATAACTCAATCTCTGAATTTTGACTCATTGCAACTCAATCCCTATGGTTTTAACTATTTTATAATTTAATTCATATATTTTAGAAAATATATCAAATATATATAATAAAATGTCAGTGATTAAATTATAAAATGGTTAGAACCATATGAATTAAATATTTGGAAATTCTGTACTCAAAAGATTCGAGAATTGAATGACGCTTAGAGTTTTTACATCCACAATTAGTAATGATCTTGTATAAAGTGAAGCATAATTATATATATATATATTCACAAAATAAGCTAAGCGAGAGAGAATGCTAGGGAGCTATAAGGAAATGAGAGCACAAAGCAGTAAGGGAGAAGAGACTCCACAGTCATAGAGATGGTGACGGTGGCCAGAGAAAAGAGACGCTGAGGGAGGAGAAGCACGAGACAATATTCCCCACCCTTTATATTCGCACTTTCCCAAATCCTATACGGGTTCCACTTGCTTGAGCCCATTTTAATAAGCATATGGGCCCATCAACCTCTAGCACATTCATTGGCCCATTATTAAACATGGGCCTATTCATTACATTGCCTCCCCCTTTAGAATTGACCTTGACCTGGATTGAGTGCACAGCAATAAGATATTGTCCATTTTTATCTTGATAATTCAAAATTTCTATGGCATTCATTGGCATCTTATATCTCTTAAACCATTCAAAAGGAAGCGAATGCTTTGTTTGTACATAACTCGAGTCTTTAATGTATGTTGGTGACGAGATAAACCCATGTCAAATGAAAAATGCCAGTCTCAGATCATAACCTGATGAGAAAAGGAGTAGATGAAAAGTGATCTCATATCCCAGTTGAACACTAATCACCAAAGCTGCACCAACTCAATGGCAAGAATTATCTCCAATGGTCACTCTTCTTCCTTATGTTCATTCGCAGGAGGGGAAAAGAAGACTATCTCAATGGAAGCTGCTTGTGCCCTACTGCAACCGATGATAAATATCCCTCTTGGAGAGTGGAGAACAGCCAAGTCATGTCATGTTTAATTAGTTATATGTCACTGGACATCGGTAATAATTTTATGGTATATGGAACTGCCCAAGAAATTTGGGAAGCTGCTTGTGAGTCGTATTCCTCAGCCTCCAACACCGTTGTTTTGGTTGAAACTAGAGGGAGGCTCCAAGCTTTGAGACAGGGGAGTATGATAGTCACTGTGTACTATAATAATTTGAAATTGTGGAATTAAATTGATCTTCATGATACAATTGCTTTAAAGTGTAATGCTGATGTGTATATATTGCAAAAGTGGATTGAAATATATAGAATTTATAACTTCCTTCTCGACTTGAATTCTAAGTTTGAGGCGGACTTCGAATCAAGAGGAAATTGCATGCGAAATTTTTATCTTTCTTTGACCGAATTTGGTGGTTTCATATGTATAATTACATACAATCAATTATCACTTAAAAAGTAATATTCTGAATTAAGATCCATCCTACCCTGTTACAACTTACGAGCAAGCCTAATAATATTATATGAGAATGAAAAATGGAAACAAAAATAAGAAAAGATCACCGCCTCGGGATGATTAATTTCCAATGATCATATGTGTGAATAATAGCATGCATGATCTCATCTTGTTTTAGATCTAAATTAAGTCTAGAGATGAGAGGGTAGCTAACTATAGAAAATTTTATATTGGATGAATTTGTCATGACGATGCTTTCCTTCGATCCATCCATCCATCAAGTCAAATATAAAACTAGCATTTTTTTTCAATGTAAATTATTTAGAAGAATACTTTAAAAAAATTAAGACACATTTATAACAAATAACTAATTCAATTAGTTTTCTTAATCTACTTAATTTAGTTAAATAGTTTTTATATTAGAAATTAGATGTTGGGTGGGGTTAGGGATGTTCACTAACAGGATTAAGAACAAGAAGGGTGGGCTTAAAAAGTAAATGTGTAATGATGATAAATATATGGAACTAATTGTCATTGTAATTAGTTATTATATAAAAGCTAATAAAAAGTTTGATTCAATTCATAAAGATGCCATTCATGCATTTATATAATTAATAGGTTAGATGCTGTTGATACGGCCTTTTTGATTAAAAATATTGAAAAAGAAAGCAACAGGTCAACAGTGGAAGATGCATGGCAATTACCACGTACTCGTTCTAGGGTATTTATTTATGAGGAAGGACGGACTAATATCGACCTCTCCATTTTCTATAATGGCCTTATCTACTACTAGTCTTCCAGGGTTGGTTTGGGCTTGAACTGAGACAATCTTTGATCAGATCTCTTCTTGGTATGTGCCACTATTATCCCATCCTCATCCATCTTTTCTTATTTATGATCATCAAATTCATCTTCCTTCAACGTTCATGAACTCTGTACCAAAAAAAAAAAACATTATTTAACTCTCTCTCTCTGTTTTTTTTTTTGTGCATTACTATTGATTTGAGCCCAGTCCTGCGTGGTGGTTTCTGAATATGAAGCTACTGTATCTGAAGCAGTTATAAGCAGCTCTGTTACGGTTGGAGAGCTCACGGTAAATTATACAAGTTATGCTTTATTATGACGGGGAAGCAAGCGATGATGTACTTGATCATGTCCCATTGACGTTTTCATCGTCTTATTTATTATGTAGGAAAAGTGTTCTCTTTGGGGTTTCTATGGAGGGTAGTGATGCGCAAATGGATTCTAACGATAGCAAAGCACGTGTAGTCAACAAAATGGAGCCACCCACAAAGCATGCATTGGATCCATCGGTGGAAACATTTAATTTTCTCAAAAGAGAAAAGGTTTTCCCAAAATAGAAAAGTCGGAAGGATTTTGGAAAACAGAGCCGCTAGATTGTCCCAAGATAGAAAAAATAAAACCACATGATTTTTCCAAAGCCAAAGCAGTGAAGCTGTTTGGCTCTCCACAGAATGGATCGACGTTTATAGATGAAAAGAGAGAGGGTTTGCTGCTGCAGTTGAGCCGGATAAGAGATTTTATAAGGCTGTTGTTGAGTTATCCCATGACAACTGTGCATGATGGTAAGCTCAAGGCTTGGGTTCACGAAGCTTCAAATAGGGGACATTCTCTCGATTATTTGAATCGCCTTCTTAGTCAGAAACCCCTCAATTGCTTCCAAGGCCTTTTACCAATGTACATATTGGAGAATGTTGATAGAGGTTGGAGTCCCAAATATGGTCATTCCAATGGGATACCAGGAGACATTCTCAGTTTATCTGCAAATCTTGCTGTGGATCAGCTGATTCAAACTTCATTGTCTGAGGATGATCATGTACGCAACATTCACCATGTCTATTTCTATACCAGAGATGCAGCTGAAAAAAGACTGGTTAAGGACAAACTAGAATCTGTCTTGAAAGACAAGGAAGTTATGCTTCGCCTACAAGAAACCTTCACCGGAGTCTTACTTGTTGATGTCTCAGATTGTCAAAGTCAGGCTACGGAGGTCCAGGTTCAAGAACAAATATCTCAACAACTTCATCTTCCAGTGATAGAAGGCAATGACTATTTGCTTTAGCAAAAATTGAAAAAGAGATGTCAAGAAAAAAATACTTGGTGCTTTTGGTGGATGGAGAAGCCAAAGAGCCTCTTGATCCTTGGAAAGTGGGTTTTCCTGAATAAATTGCATGAGTTGTGGTATGCATTACCACTGAATCGTCGAAGCAGGCTAATAGCGAATTAACAGCGGCAATGGATCTGAATATCTATACAAAGGATCACTTGCTGCCATGGCAGGTTTTCTGTGAAAACACATGCATTAAGATTTTACCATTATCTGATGCTGAGAGAATGTCCGTGCGAATAGTTAAAGAATGCGGTGGTCATCTTCTTGCAGGTGTCATTGTAGCAAAGTCACTGAGGAATGCAGAATATATTGAACAATGGGAACATGCTATGGACAAACTGTGTTCCCTTCATCCTTCCTATGACATTGGTATGTTTCAAGGCCAAAGCAGTGTCTTCCTTAAAGCATTCATAAACGTTATCTGGCATGATTTAAGTAAGACACAAAAATATTGTCTTGCATCATGTTTATTCATCTCTAGATTTGGGAAGCATGAAAATGAGTTGATCAGTGATTGGATTTCTTCTCAAGTAGTGAATGCTACAGAAGCAGAGCATAATCTAAGAGAGCTTATGGACCGTTTTGCCTTATTCCAATTAGAGGACTCGGCGTCAAGGTATATTCATATTCCACAAGATGCATATGCTATTTTGCAATTATTAAACACTCAGAACCCTTTGTTCATGAAAAAATCTGAGTTAGGGTTGGTTGAAGCACCAAATAGTGAGCTATGGCACAGTGCTATATATGTTGATTTGGCAGACAATAAGTTGTTTGAGCTGCCTTTGTCCCCGAATTGTCATGAACTCAAAGTGTTGAAGTTGCACAAAAATGCTGACTTGACAAAAATCCCACCCCGTTTCTTCTTAGAAATGCCTCTACTTTGCATCTTGGATTTGTCCCACACTAGTGTTAGAGAATTACCAAACTCCTTTTTTGAGTTGGAGCAACTTAGAGAACTCTATATGAAATCTTGTGAATGCTTCATGAAACTGTCCTCAGAGGTTAGAAAATTGAAGAATCTAGAGAAGATTGATCTTTTTTTTTTTTTTTTGAAAGAAAGGCAACAAGCCAAGTTACACGATTACATATCTAAAAAAAAGGGGGCCCTATTCTATCTTCTTCCAGAACCTGCATCAGCTCATCTGGAGGCGCAAACCAGTCTCTCCTGCGGTCTACTTGATCTTCGCTAAGAGCTGCAAGATGATTGGCACACCGATTCCCCTCCCGGTAAGTATGCTGCATCTTGACTTTCCATTGTTTAGATAACAGCCTGTTTAGCTTTTCCTGCAAGTGCGCGTACCCTGTAATTTGTCTCTTCTCTAAACTAGCCTCAACAATTCCTTTAACATCCATGTAATATCCGCATTTCTGTAGCTTGAACTAAAGGCTAGATCGATAAATTATGTGATAATCTAAGACCCATAAATAAGGAAAAATATAGAGGAAAATGTCTAAAGGAAAGAAATATCATAATTAACTAAGTCCTTATTCTTGGGAAGTCTAAGTGGAAATGACTAAGGGTAAAATGGCCATTTGGCCTACATAATAAGGGCAAAATGGTCATTTCAACTAAAAGATCTAAGGCTCAAAGTGTCATCAAATAATAAGGACATTTTGGTAATTTGGTCAAAAGTCAACCCAAAAGTCAAAGTTGACAAAAAAAGTCAAAGGTGACCAAAAATGTCAAAAGCCAACCAAGGGTAAGGTTGGAATTAAGAAAGATTAGGAAGAGTGATGGCATTTTGGAAATAATGGCAAAAGTAGAAAATGTAGTGGCATTTTTGTAAATAAATGGTAAATAAAGGATTTCGGAGCTAAGGACGACTGAGAAATAATTATTTGAGGTAGCAGAAGTCCTCAAATGCCGGAGACCCGAACTAAGAAAAGATTAGTTGGGTTTAAAATTAATTAATAAAATTATTACCCGGTATCCGATGCGGG
>JANTPZ010146426.1:0-19025 GCA_025593235.1 Vachellia pachyceras
GTGTCATACTGGGAGTGAGTGATGGGCAGGTTTCGAACAAGGTCTAATCTTTCGCGCAGGTAAGCGTGCCAAATCTTATAGCTTCCAGGGAGGGCTTTGAGGGCTCGCTCATAAATAACAAAGCGCTTCTTGAATGGAGCTTCTGAACGAGCAACAAGATAACGCCACCATAACTTTAGGCTAAAAGGGTTACGCAAGAGCTCTTCTTCATAGAGAAGGTCATCTTGAGAAGGGTATAGTTCTTGAGAAATCGACATTGAGATCTGCAGGAAAGCAAACCTGTGAATTAAGCAACACTCAAAAACCAGAAAGGATAACCAATTCAAATAAATGGCATACAACTAATCTTCTCGTACTCTAGCATAAGCATTTTAGCACAACCTACTCTAATCAGAGAGTTCAGGCAGAGAAAAAAGGGATCAGAGAGTTCAATTTCATCTCAAATGGAAGCCAACAGAAAACGCATAAAAGGAGGACGGCACACGATGGGTAGCAGATGAAGAAGAGGCGAACCAGAATGAGAAACGCAGGTAGCTTCCTCAAATCTCTTCTCCGAAGGTTCTCAAGCTCAATCACTTCCTATCGTGCATCAGGCTCTAACTTCTTTGTCTCGTCCAATAAGAGAAATGGACAATCTTATCTTCTTCGTCGCTCTTAACGGCGAACGGGGAGACGAGGAGTTGTTTTGATGCTGCTTGATGGCCGAAACTGAGGTTTAGGGCAGAAGGGCGTTCAGGCCACGGGGACGGACCTGTTTGGTAAACAGATTTGGAAATCGGCAAAAGCAGAATAAAATACAACCATACCTTGAAAAGTAAGCCAAATCCAAACACACCCTTGATTTCTATTGGAAACCAGCAGTATTTCATGCGGGGACAATGGAAACCACGAAGGTTAATACAAGCAGCACTTAGTGTAAAATCGATGTAAAAATCAGTTAAGTTTCTTTTTAAAAAAAAATAAGAAAGTTGTATTCCATTGTATTTGTGTTTAGTAACTCCTGTTTTGTTGGATTCCATGTGGTTTATACATGAATGTTCTATTCATTTGTAGATTAATATCTTTTATATTTAAATATTACTGTGTTTTCATAGTCATATATAAATAGTTTTGTACATTAATTTTAGTTAAATATATTATTTTGCTCATCACTTGTTTGCCCTTAGTTTATTCCATTTTAAATCACTAACTCTTAAATTACTATTTAATTTGGTTCGTTGATGGTTTTTTTTTTGCAAAAACATAATTTTAATCTAACATATATTATCAATTTTAATCTAAAATATATTATCTCATTTAGCCTTTATACTCATTCCTTACTTCATTATGATAAATCAATGTTTGTTTCGATCCTTGTTAAAAGGTGTACTCATAAGTATCCATTTAATACGAAATGCTAATTACCAAAAATCAAGTCTTATTTGTAATGATTCCTTAAATATACATTAATTTAATATTAAATTTGATCAAAAATTAATTTAATATTAATAAGGAATCAATTATCAAATCAACTTCAAGCCATTCCTTCTTTAATTTCTTCACTAACACCTGACTGCAAATATATATTCAGGTAAACAACAAGGAAGAATTATGTAAAATAAAAGTGAAGATGTCTATAGCAAAAAAATGAATTAAGCATCGGAGTATAGATGATGTGGCACATTATGTACACTTGGTTTTACTTGTTCTTACTGCTAATACTGACTGTCAAGTATTAAATATTAACTTGTCAATGATTGACATCCACAACAACATGCCATTGTCACCAAAGACGAGCAAGTTGGTTGTGCACCAGGAAACGGAGGTGGAGATCACGCCGGCCGGGAACTTCCGACGATTTCATCCCGGCGGGAAGGGAGTGAAGAGCAGGTGTGCTCATTAATGATATTGGAACAGAAGCAGCCATGTGCACATTGTGTGGTGTTTGATCCGAGTGTGGATTATATATAAGGAACATCATCACATATTTTGGTCCGTAAGAGACAGTGGCACTTATCGTAGTTTGGATCAAGCTAATTGGGAGAGGAAGGCAGATTGGAACACTACAGCTACGTGCAGGAGGTAGATAATATTATTCATTCCTTGTGTTTCTTTGGGAATTTCTTTGGAAGAAATGAGTTTACAGATTCTGAGGCATTTTGTAGATTTCGAGATGGTTTTACGGACTTCAAGATAGTTTTTATGGATTTCAATATAGTTTTTACAGATTTCGAGATGATTTTGTCTTGGTTTACATGTACCGTTTTGAAAATGGTGTTCCCAAACACGCACCTTGCCTGTTTGGATTAATGATGTATTTAATTTTACACTTCCGACGATTTCATCCCGGCGGGAAGGGAGTGAAGAGCAGGTGTGCTCATTAATGATATTGGAACAGAAGCAGCCATGTGCACATTGTGTGGTGTTTGATCCGAGTGTGGATTATATATAAGGAACATCATCACATATTTTGGTCCGTAAGAGACAGTGGCACTTATCGTAGTTTGGATCAAGCTAATTGGGAGAGGAAGGCAGATTGGAACACTACAGCTACGTGCAGGAGGTAGATAATATTATTCATTCCTTGTGTTTCTTTGGGAATTTCTTTGGAAGAAATGAGTTTACAGATTCTGAGGCATTTTGTAGATTTCGAGATGGTTTTACGGACTTCAAGATAGTTTTTATGGATTTCAATATAGTTTTTACAGATTTCGAGATGATTTTGTCTTGGCTTACATGTACCGTTTTGAAAATGGTGTTCCCAAACACGCACCTTGCCTGTTTGGATTAATGATGTATTTAATTTTACACTTCACAGTATGAGATAAGTTTTATTTCGGAAAACATATTTAAGTGAAGCCAATGTTGGATTTTTATATAGAATCTTTGGTTGATTATAAGCATTAGCGACGGAAAATCCGTAGCTAAATTGCTATTTTCCTTCGCTAAAATGAGGGTCGCTGATATTTTCTGTCGCTAAATGACATTTTTCTGATAGTTGTGGAGATTATTGGAAATCAAGTTCTTCTTTCTTCTTCTTTCTTGCTTTTTCTGGATGTATGTTGATCTGTTCATGGATACGAAGCAGTACGCCAAAAGAAGGATATATATACTAACAACTAAACCTTTATATTAAGGTTAAGGTGTAAAAATATTCATAAACTTTTACTAAAGTTGATCCAGCAATATATACTTTTATATAAGATGTAAAAATACCTATAGTCATTCAAAATATGTGAAAAATATAAAAACCATTAAATATAATTTAATTAATTTATCTAATTTATAAATTTATATATAATTTAATGATAATATAAGTATTTAAAAAAGATCAGTACTATTAATACTCCCTTTGCTTGAAAATATAAAGTGAAAATAATTAAATTACACCATTCAAAATGTTAGTTAAAATTGGTCAAATATAATAAATATTAGAAGATGCAATTTATTTTCCTAAAATATCATTAAAATATGAGAGAGAATGAGTAAAAAAATTATATGAATAAACATGTAATTAATTGGGGTAAACAAGGAAAAAAAACACATCTAAACTATGGCCTGATGTAAAAAAGCTAAATTGTATAAAACCCTATGAACTTACCGTATAAAAAGATAATCTGATTTAGTGAAAGAAGATGAACACATTACCTTCTCAGATCATCCATAACTATGAAACTCAAAATGGAATGACCCCATGTCTTTTTTTTTTTTTTTCCGTATTAATGATAAAAATATATTCACATCACGTTATATTTTGTTAAAGTAAATATATGTAAAATACTAAAATGAAACTGATAAAAGAATGTTTTATATGAATATGTTAATTGAAGTTTTGACATACACGTTATTTTTTTAACAGCTTACATGGTACACTTAAAAGAATGACAATAATTTATCAGGAAAACCATTATGAAAGTTTCAACTTTTCATCAATTTTTAATTTAGTATGTGTTTTTCTATCTTAATTAAATCACTTAACTTTTATTGTGCTAAAAGAGCAATATTACTAGGGTTAACAAAGTAAAATTAAAAGATTTAATCATGAGAGAGAACACTAGATACTAAATTCAAACTGAGAAAAACTATTTGTAATTTCAAAAACCATTTACCCTAATTTATATACCAAATATTAAGAAATATGCATGTAACTATTTTTTTACTAAGCACCAAATAGCACTACTAGAAAAATGATATTTAACGATGGAAAATCCGTTACTAAATGGTTATTTTCCGGTGCTAAAATGATAGGCGCTAATATTTTCCGTTGTTAAATGGAAATTTTTTGATGAAAAATAACCATTTAGCGATGCATTTTTCCGTCGCTAAATGACATTTGTCAATACAATCCTTTCAAGGCATTAATAAGCATCAAATCTGGATTTTTTTAATAAATATTCAAATTTTGATTCGCATGCTGACCTTACACTATTGCTGGTATGTGTATAGCTAGATCATTCACACACACGCACGTAGGTAAAGCTCATGCAGTCCGACCTTTTGGGCCTCTTTCAAGGCAATATTTAGTTTTAACTGGGCGTCTGGGCCCCTAACACCTATTGCGACTATCAGTTCAATCCTTGATGGTTCATATTCCTTGAAAACACCGATGTGTGTTTGGTAGAGTTGATAAGGGCTACTAGCAGCATTCTTTAGGGTGAGGGTTCGAACCCTGGGGAGTGACAGCCGCGATAATTAACACAACCTCAAAGTGGTTGTCTCATCAGTACCTCGCTACCACCGTAAGGTCTCTTTACGGGGATCCAGATTAGTCTGGAGCAGGCAATAAACCCAGGATACCCCAGAATACCGGATGGTTTATACAAAAAAAATATTCCTTCAAAAACATAGCGACGTTACAAACAAGGGTTATGTAATATGTCTAATAAAAGAAATTAATTCTTTATAATTTGTTGAATATCTTATGAGAGAGGTGTTTGTATTTAATATTCGTCAGTATCTCGAATAGAATTATCTTCAATAGAAAGATCTGTGCTTTAGCAAAGAAGGGAAAAAAAATGACATCATAGGGACGTTTGGGATCTTTTGGAATAAGAGCAGGGGGGTTCACTCAACTGGAAATACAAATCTTTATGCAAATAACAAATTACTCTATCAAATTTTTAATATAAGATCAATTTTAATAAATAAATTAAACTACAAAGTTAATCTTATAGTAAAGATAAGAGGGAGTACTTAATTATGATAATAATGTACAATTCAACTAGGCCAAGCCTTTTAGACACTCACGCCTGGGTTTAAATTAGATCCATTTTTTTAATGCATAATAATAAAAATGACTTACATATTACTCCTCATTTATAAATAACCAAACTATTTTTGGCCAACTATAAATAACCAAACTTAATTTATCATATATTCCCGCCAATCCCAAATATAAAAAATTAAGTGACTAATTTATAAATGTTAAAAATTATGTAAGTTAGTAATTTATAACAAATATGTATTAATTTATAAAAATTCTTTTAATTTATACAATCCATAGGTTATATAGTTTCAAAAAAATTATAAATCTGAAAAATAATTGAAATGAATCAATATTTTATATTTAGAATTAATACAAATGTTATGACAAAAGCAACAAAACATAAATCTTACATCTATTAATTAAAAAAATTAATTCTTACATTTATGACTAATATGGAGGATATTGACGTTGATATAGATACAGTACAGGTTAATAGTTAAATAGGGTTTTTGCTTATAATTTGTGATCAAGTGGTTTGAAGTTAGGGGTGAAAACATACCAAATGATCTATCAAGAGTTTCTGATCTAGTCTGACCTATTTGTTAAAAATGACCTATTTGAAGGCTTGAATGTGTAAATAGGATATCCTTATTTTTCTAAAGCTTGGCCTATAAACCTATAAACAGGCATGTTTATACATTTTTAAAAAATAAAATTGTACTTATATATTTATATATAATGTTACTTTTTTCATTCTTATGTTATAATTTAAAGATATAATCATATTTATATCCTGTATATAAATCTATATCATGTTTTTTATTACTTTATTTTGGATAATTTTAATTTAATTATATAAATTTTGACCCTTTTCCCTATTTAAAATCAGCATATTTTCAACATGTGACCGGTGAGCCTACTTTTAAAAGTTTAGGCTTTTAACAAATTTTAGATCAGGCCAGACTTTGGCTAAAAAATAGGTCACATGCCAATCTCAAGTTATACTCTTACAAAAAAAAGGTCAAGCCTATTAAGGATGAAGCCTGACCTGGTTTGGCATGTTTTGTTTGCACCCCAATTTGAATTTGATCATGTGGGTACTATTTTTTATTTTTATTTTATTGAGAACTTGAAATGACTTTTTAAGGATATTTGAATCAAATTATATATCAAAATAAAATATGCCAAACAAAAGTATGTTGTCTATTGATCCTATAAGTATATACTCCCTCTGTTCCTTTTTATAAAATAGAATGAATCAAATTGTGTTATCCGAAAATAATTTAAAGTTAGTTAAATGCAATAAAAATGTAAAAATGAATTTTGTTTTCTAAAAATTGTTGAAAACTGTGGCCTATGATATTTATTTATATTTTATTTTAATGTATTTTCTCTATTTAATTATCATAGCTTTTGCATGTTTATTATGATAATTGCATCCATGAGCAAATTATGAAGATTGTCCTAAATGTCCCTAATTAGTTATATATGTGAGAGCAAAGATAAAGTAAGATCAGTATGACTTTAATAAGGTATAGAGATACGAGTCAAAGTTATAGGCACTTATAAGAGTACAAGGTGCTGGACCGATCTGCTATGATAAAGCTGCATGGATTAAGTTATTAGCTTATGTCATATGTAATCACGTCACCACGCCTTTTGACATGAGATCATCATGGATTCCTACATGAGAGTCGCTAAGTTTTGACTTACTCAAAAGTCACCTTTCACTGAGTGATGATAAATGTTATAATTGGGCTTAAGAGTCTTTCATGTGAAGGAATATGAGTGATCAAGATGGGATTTGTCCCTCACATTAGTTGAGAGATATTATTGGCCCCCTTGATGAGTCAATATGAGAAATGTGTGGCCATACTGTAACGGAAATGAGTTTTCATTTATGAGAGTAGACTACCTGGGGATTGAGAAAGTAATGGCCAAAAATAGGAGGATAACGTCATCCATGCCTCATCCTTGACCTAGATATCGTGTGACAATAGGGATGTGATGTAGTTACATGACAGGTTGTGTCGTGTTAACGATCCTCATATGATTTGGGTAGTTACAACATGTTACTAAAGGCTACTTGTGACTTGCAGGCTAGTACTGAGTTTAGCTCACTACCAATTTTATATGGGCCTACAAGGTCACACGCAAAAACAACCAAACATGAGCTTTAATTCTAGGGTTTATTCGAATTTTATATATGTATATATATAAATTCGAAATGACAACAATATTATATGTTAATTTCAATGTTTAATTTATTTGATAAATTAAATAACTAACATTGATATTCATATTTAATTTATAAAGATAAATTAAATTCATTAGCTCATTATTTGGATTAATTATATGGATATGATTTGATCAAATCATATTAATCCATATTAGAATTGCAAAATTTGAATTTCATGTTTGGAATTTCAAATTTCAAGATTAATGTAAATTAATCTTGAATATCTTTTGAATTTTGAATTTTAAGATTAATAAAGATTAATCTTGAATATCCTTTTTGAAATTCAAATTTCAAGATTAATAAAGGTTAATTTTGAATATCTTTTGGAATTCAAATTTTCAAGATTAATAGAAGATTGATATTGAATTATGAGTCACTCCATGAGTTCTATAAATATGAATAAGAGAGGTATGCAATTTGAATTTGATTGTGAGCCATAGAAACCCTAAAGAGTGAGTGACACGTGAGAAGAGCTAGCATGCTTCCATTGCTGGGAACTGCTCGCGGGTAGATGGAGACGATAAGAAGCATCGGCTCCTAGAGATCGTGTTCAAGAATGTAGAAAAGTTCATGAAAGCCGTGGGCATTTGGAACTGAAAGATATCCAAATGCAAAGAAAGCTGTGAATTCAAGAACTAAAAAAGCATTACACTATTTTCTTGGTCTAAACGCCTTTGGCTGATCGATACATGGGATTAGATAATTTTAATTTGTAATCATTTCTTCCATTGTGTGTACGTTCTATTCCCAACAAAAATGCTCCCGTTCAAGTCGAAGAGACGATATATGATTAAAAAATGTATAACTGAGAGAGAAAGTTACCTTAAAATGGAGAATTATATGAGACATTTTTGTAATTAAATGGAGGTAAAATGATGAGTTTACAGACAAATGTTGAGACAAAACATACACAATAATTCTATTTTATAAAAAGTGACAGGAGTGAGTTTTTTCTTTGATACCATCATGTATCCTTATTTGAAAGAAATTTCTTTGCAACTGCAGGTGGAAGAACCTTCATTTTATCGTTTTAAAGTTGACATACGACGTCGTTATCTCTAAGTCGTTTCACTTTGGAAGAATGATAGTGATGAAGGCACTAATAATGCAACATGTACCAATGAGCTCATAGTTTCATGCATTCCTGAGAGGCCTTTCTCATTCCTAGAATTATTTCACCATTGAGGGGCCACACGCACATACATTGCAATTCATTTCCACTTCATTTCGTTATACTTTTCAAGTCAATGATTGTTTTACAATAGCCTCCGTTCTTTAAATAAAAATAAAACTAATCCCTTTAACTATTTGTAACAAACATGCATTGAATTCCCTGAAGTACCCTGCTTAAACAATTATAATATACTTTGAGGAATAAAAAAATTGAGAAGATAAAGGAACACCGTTTCCCCAACGGTACACGTAAATCGAGATAAAACCATCTCGAAATATGTAAAAACCATTTTGAAATCTATGAAAATCATCTTGAAATTCGTAAAACCATCTTAAAATCTACAAAATACCTCAGAATTTGTAAATTCCTTTCTCCCAACGGAAATCTCAACTACACCCAAAGTGGATTTATCAAATTAAAGGTTGTCCAAGGAGCTACTTGAGTCAGATTATTAGTTTTATGTGAATGGGATCTTGAGATTATTCATTTACATAGAGAAGTGCTACGGTATGCTTATCATTTAGTTAAAATGGCCCAGGAGACAAACAATGAGTTAAGATGCTAGCTACAATCGCTATCAGCTCGTTGTTTGGATCTATTGTTAGCTGATTAAGCTATGATTTGATTAGGATTAGCCCCCTCTTTTCGATTAAATTGTAAAATCATAGCTTAATTACCAAGCTTTATGCTTGTCCGTTACTATAAAACAATTGAACCCAACCCAGATGAGTTAACAATTTCCGTTAAGAGAAACTAACAGCATTAAGATTAAAGTGTACTTTTAAATTTAAAGGACTAAAATGAAACCTGATGCAAACATAAAGGACTAAAAGTATACTTTAACTGAGATAATATTATTTTTCTCATGCCACACAATTTTCAAGTTTTTGTGTTGATTATAATATGACTCTTCCAATCAATCTTTGATGAGTTGTAAATGATAAGCATTGTTTGAGTCTATTTAATCTTAAGATCGCTCTTTTCTTATCAGAACATCAACTTCAGTTCATAGCTTCTTGTGGCCAACAACTTTCATATGTAATATTTTATTATCTATAGACCACCATATCAAACTTTGTTTTATTTTTTACAATTAAATGTGATTTTATTAAGACCATTAAATGTTTGAGCAAGTGTCTGTATATATGTTTATTGTATACCGATTGACATTAATTATATTTTAAGTTGCTGGTATACACACCCAGCCACACGTACTGCTCCAAATCTAATTTTAAGTCTATGGTAAGGATTTTGATTTGGTCCTAAATAAGAGGTGTTGTATCATTTTCCCCAGCAATCAAACCATTTTATCCCTAGCCTTTTGAAAGTTAATTGTAGAAAACATTAATTATATTCGGAGAAAATTATTTATTTCTTGATCACTGTTAACAACTATCTTTAACTATTAATATGTATAAAATGCTTTAAAATATCAATTAAAAAGGGGGACTGCACTCGAGTCTCATGGAAGAAAATTATATGAGGTCCCAAAGGATCATTCACTTCATATTAAGTTCCAAAGGAATTGTGTGTGATTAATTGTGATTATGAAAAATGAGCTTACCACAACTTATTATTAATGAACATTAACTTGTCAATCGAAGTTTATGACCAATCATTAATTGTATCATAATTTGTCACAAGGAACTCATCAATTGTGATATTCTGACTTATCATTTGTAATACATCGTTTTGTTAATTGAGGTGCATTAACTAGTCAATTGTGGCATCATGATCTATCTTGTCCTCACTTGTTATCTTTGGCATATTGGCTTGTAATTGATGGTATCATAACTTGGCATTAGCAGCATATTGATTTGTCAATTAACAATTCATGGTAAACATGGCTTTTTATAATTTCTATTAATTGCAAATAGATCATTCAGAATTTCATATCAATTTAATTATTTTTTGGAACCTAACGTGATAGTTTTTTTCCAATTGGACTTGAGTAATTTTTTTTATAAAAGGCAAAATTATATTAACAACGCTTTAAAAATTTACATAGTACTATAAAATATAGGACATAAAGTGCTTCTAAAAACCTCAAAAAAGAGGGAAGGTAGGACTAAAGAAGTTACCACAGAAAAATGTCTAAATATAATATTAATATACTTGTAGACAATGTTCTGACAGTATTTAGCAATGTTTTGAATGTTGATACTTAACTTATTAGTGCATATAGTGTCTAAAGTTTTTTTATTTTGCAAAATATCATTATGCTTTGCATCAAATGAAAGGTTGCTCCAAAAGTTTATTTACTCCCCAAAAGCACGTTCAACAGTGTATTTCTGCAAAATAAGATAATATTATTCACATATTTACCTCGTCTTGCTTAAAAGTACTTCTCCACCGTGTTTCCAAATGGACACGATATGTTACAAGATTCCTTTTTTTTTTCCAACAAATCTTAAAAATGAGAATATATGATGTACAAAGGATCTTTTTTTTCTTTTGTGCATGAGTAGAGTCCAAAGCATGAGTAGAGTCCAAGTATACGTGGACCTAGGTTAACGAAGAAATTAACATTTTTTTTTCTTTGACATATCATTTGATTTTTTTGAGAAAAAACTATAAAATTGTGTTCACCTTGAGCGATATTCCCTAATGGCGAACAAAATAATAATTATATAGATATCTAATCAATTTATCTACATTTTTTTTCGTATTCATCGTATGTTTGGGTAACGTGTAAGATTTTACCTTTCATAACAAGTCCAATGACCAGCTGCAACGAACACAAAAAGAGAAATAAATAATTGATTTGACAATCAAGTGTGACCAGTGGCGGAGCCAGGACCCTGAATCAGTGGGGGCAATTTTTTATTTTCAAACAATGACAACAAGTTTACAAGTGTAAATAATTTGAGTGGGTTCAAATATTAAAAATCAGTGGGTGCAAAATAAAAATCTAACAAATATTTACATATACCCCGAAAAATTGAGGGGGCAATTGCCCACCCTCACCTCAACGTGGCTCCGCCACTGAGTGTGACTACTCATGGATCAATGCGTGAGCAACAAGTTGCCAATGAGCATCGAGTTTTATGCCTAGACTACAGATCAAAGCATGCATGGTTGCTTAGAAATGATAAAAAAAAAATCATTGTTAGGTTATTAAAAATTATAAAATTGAGTTAGAATTTTATATATGTTGATTAGATTAATTGTAAATGCAAAAAGATCTCTCAAAATTTGATTATTTGAATTGAAATCAAAGAAAAAATGTATGAAATAGAAGAGGATAAAAATGTTTTTTTTTTACATTCGCATTTAATCCAACCTGATCATATAAGACTTCAACTCAATTTTATAATTTTAATAAATTGATAATCATTTTTTCCATTCTTTATGGCCTTTGTGTAATTTCCCCTAAACTTTATGAGCTTGCATGTCTATATACACCATCTCTTATCCTTAATATAACTACCAATTAATTATTTTTTTTGGAAAATTAATGAAATTAATTACTTTAAAGTGTTTATATTTATGTATATAATTAGATTATATATCTATTTAAAAGTCAGTTAAATTAATTTAAAAAAAGATAAATATAAACTTTAATGTAAAGCATTTAACTTTCTTGAACAATTGGTGGTATCAATAACAATTAAGAACCATGTATCAATAACAATTCAGAATACATATCATACTAAATTGTTAAAATGTGAAAATTAAGTAATTATTGTAACATTGAAAAACACTATTCGCAAGACGGTAGAAAGTGTTAGGAAATTTGCCAACTAGTCATATTTCTCTCTTGAAAGACAAACGTGTACAACATTCAACGGATGGAGGAAATTATTGGATAAGAGGGGATCCCACCATCAATGGACTTCAAGTCCTCAAGGACTTATGAATCCAGAAAACCATAAAAAAATACAAAAAAATCCTCGACCACAAACAAATATTTTACTAGATATCGAGGTTGCAGAGGATGAGGGACCAATTTGTTTAGTAAAATATTTGTCTTTTAGCAAAATACAGAGGATGAGAGACCCCTCATGGGGTGTCTGGGAAAGTGATATAATCTTTTTTTAAAAGTTTATTTATATAAGTTGAGATAAAACTCATATCTTATATTTACTTTAAATTGTGTAAAATCACTTTTAAAAAATTACGAGAATAAGAATGATAGTGCTCTCATATTTGGTTAGATATAATATCGGTAATATGCATTAGTATAATATTTCTAATTGATCTATTAGTAATAATAGAAATATTTTATGGTAAAGGACAAACTCTTTTTTCATGCATTTAATTAATGAATACTATAAAATAAGTTTTTATTAAACATGCATCTATTACTATA
The DNA here is from genome assembly GCA_025593235.1 of Vachellia pachyceras. Classification (NCBI taxonomy): domain Eukaryota; kingdom Viridiplantae; phylum Streptophyta; class Magnoliopsida; order Fabales; family Fabaceae; genus Vachellia; species Vachellia pachyceras. Next base: position 12,911 of record JANTPZ010146426.1, read on the forward strand.
TATTTTTCGAGGTGTAAAAATATACCCATGAACATTCATGATAAAAGAAAAATGATAAGATCGTTGAATATAACATAAAAAAGTTATATAGAAAATTAGTGAATGTTGCATCACAAAAGAGACTATTGTAGGTTATATTTATTCATCATAGCATTTTTTAATAATAAAGGCCAAGTAATTAGATACCCCATTTTTCGTTACAATTTGACAAGTCTATGAAGAATCCGCCCAGGCTATCACCTTGCCAACGTTGTGTTGCCTACAATGTTTGGGAATCCGTTGAGAGAAAGGAGTTTACAAATTTTGAGAAGAATTTACAGAATCGAAAAAGAATTTACAAATTTTGAGATGGTTTTTATAGATTTTGATATGATTTTGTCTTGGCTTGTGTGCACGGTTGGAAATAAGTTCTTTCCAAACATGCACCTAGTAGAGCTAATAACTTAACACTAGTGTATGTTCAATTGTGCATGCCCATTTGGAAGGGGTGCCCTCTTGATTTCATCGACTTCGCTAACTCTAAAGATTTAGGCTTTGGTTGCATTAATGTTAGAAAATCATGCAGTTGATATAAATTTTTCTTACATATTTACTTTGCAGAATATAAATTACTTTAAAAAAAGTACCTATGATTCAAAAGTGCGCTTGGTGTTTAAAGCTTCCAATATGGGCCATGGATTCCATCAATTGAAAGCTGCATCCATGCAAATATATAAAATAATAAATACATACATTAAAATTATCATCCAATTTACTTTTAGATTCTAATAATATTATATATTGTGTATATATATGTATATATATAAATATCAATAATTTATTATGTAACAGAATATTATATATATATTTAAATATGCATTTAAAGTATGTAAAATCATTATAACTCAGTTATTGAAGGCTCACATGCATCTCTAAGGGGTTGGAGGTTCAATTTCTCGAGAAGGCAACACTTACAAATTTATCAGATGGTAATATGTGATAACACGTAGTGTGCAGGGATTGGGGTGATGTGGTTATACCTGTGACATAACGGCTGGTACCAGCCGATGATGATGTTAAGTTACCGGAGTAATTATAATTATTTTAATAAATTTGAAAGTCGTGGCAGCGATAAAAAAGTTACCGTTAAAAGTCTTTTCGAGGCGATTTATTTTTATCATTACTAATACTGTTAGGAACAATTGATATGACGATGAATTTTTGGTGAAGACTTGTTATCATTGAAAGTCTTTTAGCGATAGCTTTTTATTCTTTCGTTGATTTTTTTTAGTGAAAGAATTAACTGTGACAGTTAATATTTGCTTTGGCCAAAGGTGGGACTGCCTCCTTTTGAACAGTACTGTAACACTTCTGTAGTTGTACTGATCCAAAAAAAAAAAAATTACTAGGTATTCAGTTTCTACGTGAAAACTTTTAAAACAAAATTGAATCTTAACACTAAAATATATCAAAAGATCAAGGAAGGTTCATCATGACTTAGACGTGTAGAAAGTTTGTTGATATAAATAACAATGTTACGCACACACACACACATATAAGATTAGATTCGTTTCCATGATATATATGTTTTAATGACTCATAATCAGACAATGTGTTATGATCTTTAATTACGCGTCTTATCTGTTTAGTTAAAAAACTGATAGTAAAATTGGCGGTCAAGAGAGTTAAGATGGAAATGCGAGGAAAGCACTATTATTCGTCTGTATATGCAATTATTATTATTATTATTATTATTATTTGATTTATAGAACTTGACTTCATATATTTAGTTTAGGTTGACGAAGACGAAAAATCATAGTAAAGATTCCACGATGCTTCCCTTCCCCCTTTAAATCCTTACACTTGATCGATCATCTCTTCCAATATCTCAATGTAATGTTATTTCAATATCTTATGAAATAATATTCTTCTTCTTCAAGTACTTAACATATACCTCTGCTTCCTCTTCACAAAGTAAAGGCACTTATTATTGGAGCAATTTCTCGAGTTAACCAGTTCTGATCATCTGGTAATTAAACAAAAAGCTTGTATATCTACTACTAAACTTCTTCTTCTTCCTTCTTATATATCTACTTCAAAACAATTTATTCTTCTTCCTGGTACAGTAGATCGGGAATATATATTCTTCTTCATGTGTTTTCTTATGATAATGCTCAGCACCACGGTTGTTTCATCTTAGTCATAAACTTATATTCTTTGATTATATATATTTTTCATCATATTTATCTTCTAGGGTTTTTAGAAGAAGGTCCAAATTAGTTTTGCTGCAGTTTATTTATGAAGCGATTCATTTAAGTTTGCATGCATTCAGTTTTCTGTTTTCTCCTTTTTGGCAAGGCATGCACGCACACAGTTGCAACTTGTGTCTGGGTTGCCTTTTATTCCCCCCCCCTCTCTATCCTGTACCTGTGTGTGTTTGTTTGTGTGACACACACACACATATATTTTCTTGAAGTGGTGGTCAGAGAATATTTTCTTTTCCTACAGAACTGACTTTGGTAGCTGTTTTATGATTTGGCAGGCAAGCTTTAGCGGTGTATAAGTTCTGATCTGATCTAAACTCGTAATTTAAGGTATGTATTTATTTAATTTATTATATATTCTTAATATTTTTACGCTAAGCCAAAAAGAGTTAAAATAGTGAATTTTTCTGTCAAATGGCCACCCTTTCCTAAACCACCTCAGTTGTTTTTTTTTTACCCTTCAATTAACTATATGAGTAATATTTAGTTAAATTATATGTAATCGCCTTCTCTGTGTAAATTAAATAATCCCCTTGATCTTCAAAACATGATATGAGAGCCTTCCAAAGCTTTCAAGTTTACATAAATCATTTCTATGTATAAATAAGCTTGCGAGGGGAAGGGCTATATACGTCTATTATTCGGTTCTTCCATAAAACCCACATGTACCACAAAAAATTGATAAGTGATCATCAAAAAGTCACCGCTGTACTGATTATCGCTAAAAGTATTGGTTATGACAAAAATAAGTTGTTGTGGAAAAGTCGTTGCCTATTCTTTCACAATTATTAACAAAATAAATTAATAATTACTTAACACCATGTACCATCTCATATATACCACTTCACCTAGTGTATGTAAGCCTTAACTAGTTGAACTGCAATAACTTTACATACTTTAAATGTATACTTAAATATATAGTCTATTACCACATGATAATTTGTAGAAATTTCTATATATATACACATTTATGTATATATATTTATATATAAATATATTATATTATTAAAAACTAAAAGTAAATTGGATGACAAGTTTAATGTATGTGATTATTATTTTTTATATTTGCATTTTATTTTAGATATAGTATATTATTGATTGAATAATAATCTTTATAAACTTGTATAATTATTAATTTCATAATTTTTTATTTTTTAAATATTATTTTTAGGTAAAAACATTACTTTTTATAAAAAATAAAATAAACATTAAATTTCTTACCTTTAGTGGCGAATGTCTTACCTTTGGCAGCAACTCAAAACAATCGTCGCTGAAAGTATGCCTTCAGTGGCGTTTGAAAAAGGGACCTTCGGTGGTGATAAAAAATGTCACCGCTAAAGTTCGTCAGTGAAAGTCATCATTTTCATTACAGTTTAGGTAGAAGCCTTATGTGCTATATATATAGGCTTTTTTTAATTAAACTTCCTATTACTTTACTATTCTCTTATCCATATTGTAGGAGCCTAATTTGAGAATTGATATTAATTCTAAATATATGACTTCTTTTAAATTTTTGTCAATTTTCCTGCAGATTACCTCACAGTAATTAAATAAGAGAACGAGAAAGTAAAAAAGATGATTGAGATGTTATAGAAAAGATGATATTATATTAACTAACTTAACTAAATTTTTAATCTAAATTAGGTTAATAGATTATAAATTTAAGACTGGAGAAGTATAAAAGAGTACCATATGATAAGGAATTTATTAACATATGGCTCAAAATTTAAAAGGTAATTTGTACGTAACTTCAAGTACAGGTTATTATATTTGCACAAAGATAACAGAGTTTATGGTGTTTGGTTACTGTTATTTGTGAATTAACGGTGAGGAGATATTTCCATGAACTCGGTAGTTTAGCGAGTTTTTCTAGAATTAAATTTCAAAGGTTAAGGGTTATTCACTCATGGTTCAAAATTCAGAGGAAACATATATAATTTAACAATAATATTTTCAAAGGTTAAAGTATACTTTTAGTCCTTTATGTTTGCGTCAGGTTTCATTTTAGTCCTTTAAGTTTAAAAAGTGCACTTTCAGTCCCTTAAACTTAACACCATTAGCTTCTCTTAATGGAAATTGCTGACTCATTAAATTTAATTGATAAATGTACAATAAAACGTTAACAAAGTACACTCATATTTAAATTTTAATTTAATAATATAATAAATTTGATATTTTAAATTATGTAAAATAAAAAATATTTAAAATAGCAGCGTTAAGTTTGATGAGTTAGCAATTTCTGTTAAGAGAGATTAACAGTGTTAAATTTGAGAGACCAAAAGTACACTTTTTAAACTTAAAGAATTAAAGTGAAACCTAACGTAAACATAAAGGACTAAAAGTATACTTTAACCTATTTTAAAATAAATAAAATAATTCTTTTTAAAATTGTTCAATTGATAACAATAATTCGCATGCATTTTTTTTTAAAAAAAATAAAATTTAGAATGTCTCTAAATCACTTAAAACTTAAATATTACCATCTACCAGTGTCCGATAAGGTTCTTAGGAATTTTTTTAAACTCTTTTAATCTTCATATATAAACATAATATATATTATAAGATCGATATATTAGCAGAATACTTTTCTACACAGACATCATCGTCATAGGTTGAGGATGGATCCCACCACCACATAAAAGTGACAAGAATACCTTCCTTAACAACTTGACAGAAGTTTTTGGATCCTTTATTTGTATATAGAAAAAGAAAAAAAGACAAGCAAATTTTAAAATTAAGATTCACTTCATTACATGACTGAAATCAATTTTAAAAAAATTAATATAAACAATAGCTCGTATAACTTTCATGATATAGTATGTACGTACATAACTCATATAGTAGTTTTATAAACAATTTTCATGTTAAATCATCCAATTTTTTTTTTAAAATGTGAACATTTAAGGATGTAACTTTTCATGTTAAAATCGAAATAATTATTTTAAGCGAGTCAAAAGTGTTTGGAAACTAAAAAGATCAAGACTACGTACCCATAATGGACAAAGAAAATCAATTCTAGCAGTGGATCCCACACGTCAAACCACATTGATCTTCCACCACAAATAAAAACTTTTGGTGTGTTTGGGAATCTGTTGGGAAAAATGAGTTAACAGATTCTGAGAAGAATTTACGAAATTCAAAAAAAATTTACAGATTTCAAGATGATTTTATCTTAACTTGCGTACATCGTTGAAAAGAAGTTCTTTCTAAATATGAACTTTGACGCTATAAAAAGAGTGAACGATGTAACAAGATTAAAAAAAAATTAAATAACTACCACCTTTCAAAAAATTATTTTTGTGCTTTCCCTATTTTTAATATTCTATTCCAAAATATTGTTTATACACATTTAAAACATCAACAGTACCAGCAAGCGTCTTAATCGAATGAGCTTTTACTACTTAATTACAAAGGATATTGCTAGAACCACTCTCAATTGAATTCGACAATATTGATCGACAAATAATAATATAAAAACACATCAACACAAATAATTTTATAAATAACTAATTTTAATTATTTTTATTTTTTATAAATTAGTTATATAACTCTTATATTAATATTCAAGTGTTTTATATATAATATTTAGGAACTATAGTCACTCTTTTAATTTATTGACGTATACATGTTCTATGATGCGCAGAGGAATGGCTATCGCAATTGAAATGGGTGTTCTTGAAACGGATTCTCAAGCTCAAAGGGTGGCTTCAGCACAATTCAACACACCTTTCTTAGGTCTTCTGCAAGATACCAGTAATTAATTCTATCTCTCTCTTCAATAAAATAAGAACTTAATTTTTTTGAATTTAGGGAATACATTGATCAATTCACTATTCAAACTATTATTCAATTAGGCCATGTTGGGTTTTTTT
>JANTPZ010146428.1:0-25375 GCA_025593235.1 Vachellia pachyceras
TCACGACGGGACCGTCAAACTTCTTCGTTGGATTCTACTGCTGTAACCATTTGCAGTGGCCGCAGTGAGAGCAGTTCAGGGGAAGTTGCGATACGAATCAGTGGATCAGTCGGACGAAATCGCAATGCAGGGTTGGTTTCTGTTTCTTCAGCGTCCCAAAATCAGCCTGTAGAAGATGATTCGATGGGAAATAAAGGTGGAATGCCTGTGCCAGATGAGGATGCTGAGAGTAGCAGTGGAATGATGGCCAGTGAGAGAGCTCCTCTATTGTCCTCATCATCGTCTCTGGCCGGCAGTACCAGTGGGCAGGATGATATTGGTGCTGGAAATGGCTTGGAAAGTAACATTCGGGGTTTATCTCACGAAAGTAATGATTTTCAGCAACTTGCTAAATGGCTCGAGCAGGTTCTTCCTTTCTCGCTGTTGCTATTGGTTGTGTTCATTCGCCAGCATTGGCAAGGTGACGTTTCTAGTTCATCCCTTTATGTATCTCTGATGCTAATGATGGCTTCTGAATCTCTTAAATGCTCCAATCTAATGTACTTTCCTTTCCTTGTTTCCATCTTGTCATTATTGTTTGCGTTGTAGTTATATACAGATAGTTACTGAGGGGTAGTATATGCTAGATTCAATGATGTCGTTAAACAGAGATCCTGGTTAATTCAGTATGGGTATTGGACATGGGTTCTCGATAAGGTTGCATCTGAATAACTTGGCTACTCCATGTGTTGGAAGCTTTGACCTCTTTTTTCTTATTTCTTTTGCAATGTGCTTGGTGCTGTTGAAATAATGTCAGGACAGAGAGAGGTTGCTTAGCCTCTAAAGGGATGGAAGCTATTTAACTTGTGTGATTAATGAGTTTGTCCTACCTTGTTAAATTTCTGGGGTCTGTGCTTAGTTGCATTTGCAATTATGCAAGGTTGATTACACCAGTAATCTTAGTCTTCGAAGAAGGCAGGAAAGGGGGAGAACATACAACACTGCAATTGTTTTCCCATCTTAGATGTATCCCGCCTTAAAATGGACTTTGCTGCTTTTCTAAAAGCAGAAAAGAGAAATTTTTAGATTTATTCAAGCAATATTTTTCATCTCTTTCATTTCTTTATTGATCCTTATTCCTTAGTGGATTAGAATTATCCTCTACTTGATTAAAATCAGCTTGCTGTTCCCATACTCGACCTTGTAAGGTCTCCTTTTCTTCTCCTGTGCATCCTATTATTCCCTTCTGAGTAGGAAAAGAAACGATGCAGTTACTATTCAATTCATCTTGGTAGTAGTGTTTGATGAGCTGCTTCCCATGTGTGGTTGTAGTTTCTTTGGATTATGTACTTTTAATGCTTTCAGAAAAGGTTGGTAATATTGATTTATAAAGTTTCAGGTTTCATTGTTACAATTTGGATTTCAATTGTGATGTTCAAATCAAATGAAATGGTTAAGAAGCAGACAGCTCTAAAGGTGCCATTCTCAGATTTGTACAACTCATTTTCCATTTCTAAACCAATTAACTCCTTTTAGCCCCACTTCAGAAAATAAAAAATGAGGCTCAATACATTTTTTTTTACAGGGAGATAGGAAAGTCTCAGTTCTCATCAGTATCTCATTTGTCTTCATGCTCCATGTGCTGTGCATTTACTGGTGGTATCAAGATGATGATCTTTTATACTCACCACTCATCTTGCTTCCTCCGAGAGCAACACCCCATTTCTGGCATGCAATGTTCATCATTCTGATTAATGGTATGAATGTCTATACTACTAGCATATAGTTATTCAATTGTTCTTTTCAATTCGTTTATGACATTATTGTTTGCTTTAAGCCTATGTGTTGGCATGAAGTCAATGTTCGTAGTAAATTATTTGGATTGAAACTGAACGCTCTACAGTTTTTTGGGGTTTCATATAGTTCCTGTATGCCATGCAGTGAATATTGGTGGAGGATTAATACATACTATATCTTTCATCACAAAAATGATACTAATAATAATTTTTTCTCTCTATTATTAGTATTATTTTAGTCTTGATTTTATAATTCTTGATGTTATTCATGGTCACCAACTCATGGGTATAAAAATAATGACTTTCAGACATACTGGTGCGGCAAGCAGCAATGTCTTTCAAGTGCTTGCTACTTATATATTTCAAAAATGACAGAGGTCACAGCTTCCGTCTGCAGGTGATTAATAACATCTTTACTATTTTTCTTCAAGTTTAATTCCCTCTCCAACTCTGTTCTAAAATTCAGCTACATATCTGAAGGCTCAAATATTAACTCTGGTTGAGCACGCACTGCTGCTGTATCGTGTCTTGTTGCCAACACCTGTTTGGTTCCGATTTTTCCTAAACAGGGAATACGGAAGTCTCTTTTCATCACTGACCACGGGGTTGTATCTAACCTTCAAGTTTACATCTACTGTTGAGAAGGTGCTTTTTCCTTCTTTGAAATTAGCGTTTCTAGTTCTGTATGTGAAGGTATTTCTGTATGAAGCTAAATTATTCCATTGCATTCAATCTTCTATTTGCCATATAGGTCCAATGCTTCTTTTCTGCCTTAAAAGCATTGTGGGGCAAGAATATTCTCTATGGCGTTTGTGCTACAAAGGAACAGGTAAAGATCCTATGTTGTCGTTGTAGTTAGTTAAGTTTGGATCTGGATCAGTCGATAATATTGGAAACTGGATGGTTTATTACTAAAAATAACTAATCTATATAGTTATGCGTTATGAAATCAATAAGTACTTTTGGTGTTCGTGCATCTTGAAAAAATGCCTCACTTTTGATACTTCGGTTCAATCATAACTTCTCACAACTATTGATTCTATGGGAACCCACTAGTCCTTCTTCTTCTTCTAACGAATCTTCTTAAGTCGAAACACACCTTCAAGAAAATCAGGAGAAAAAAATTACATGAAGTTAGATATTATTTGCTTATACAAATTTTATTTTATGCTTCCCTGTATCCCAAAACATAGTTGTGTGTGGCATACTCATGTACTTAATTTTAGGATATGAAGGTTATTGTGAAAGAAAACTCCAAGTCTGTATTTGTTTTATATACAAAAATATCTTAGCATTTCCTGAGAGGGAAAGAGAGATATTGACTGCATGATTGTATTGAAGTCAAAGCATTTTCATGCGTGATTCTAAATATGCACATTCAAATTGCAGGTAAATGCCGCAGGCGACCTTTGTGCTATATGCCAGGAGAAGATGCGTGGTCCTATCCTGTTGCGCTGTAAACACATCTTCTGTGAGGAGTGTGTATCAGAATGGTCAGTTTCATAATTTCCTCTTATTCTTCATCTTGAAATTTTCAATAGGAATGACTCCTCAATATATTGTACAGAAGTATAAATAAACTCAAAGGGAATAGCTTTCTAAAGCCAGTTTCCAAAATAGAACAGCTTTTTGGACTTGTACCTGTCTTGCTTGAGAAAATGGGCCTTGTATTTGACTCATCTCTGCAGCAGTTGGTTGTTAATCTCCATGAAAACCTTTTCTTGTTGTTTATTTATTTTCATTATTTTGAAGCACTTGAGTATCATCATACTAGTGCAATAGTAATTCTGGTTTGATCATAATCTTTATTTTACTACAACTTGTCTTTTGACCAACAAGGAGACACTTGTTTTTCAGGTTTGACAGAGAAAGAACTTGCCCACTGTGTAGGGCATTGGTGAAGGCTGGCGATATTCGGTCTTTTGGGGATGGATCAACAAGCCTGTTTTTCCAGCTATGTTAAAGCCAAGTTCTTTGAGTTCGATCAAACACATTGAACCATCATTTCCTGAGAATGCTAATGAATAGTACTTTGATCGGCTGATTTACCTGAGGAAGAGTTTCAAGTAAAGCATCAAGCATGCATCGATCGATCGCTTCACTGATTCCTATGCTATCTGTTTCAGATGCCAGATGCACAGACAATGGGGACTCCTCTGGATTATATTTCTCATGTGTCAAATATTCTGATGGACACAAATTTTGTTCATTATGCCAGAATCTTGCTAAATTCATGTCTCCATTCTTCTTTTAATTTGTTTTGGTGCCAATCATCTGGCCCATCTCTATACATATATATCCTTTGTATTACCATTACTGTATATTATTAACATGTTTGTGCAAATTTGACAACTGTTCTTCCACTTGTTCTGCCCCTGCAGCCTATTATATTTGTTCTTTTATTTCATCTGTTTTAACTTTTCCAATATATTAAATTTGTGAGAAAAGTTTTATCTCGATTTCACTGTAGTAAAAAACTGAACAATGCACTAACGGTGGCTCGTGGCTGGCTCAAATGACTTGGATGGATGGTTACAGTTAGAAGGGATAAAATTAAATTTTTTCTGCATATAAGAAGGGATCATATTACTTTTTTAATAGAAATTTAGTCTGAGGTCTAAAATAAGTAACTTATTTAAAGAATGATTCAATTGATCAAAATATTTATCAAGAGTTCCATTGACAACATGAGGTCCTATATATTAATAACAACATGCGCTGTGTTGACAATACCTCATGTTGTCAATGGGACCTCTTGACAAATATTTTGATTAATGGGATCATTCCTTAAATAAGTTTCTTATTTGGGACTCAGAATAAATTTCCCATTTTTAATACTGACTTGAATACAAGAATTTAGGGAACAACTGCAAATTATGACGAGATTTAAAAACAAAAAACGATTATACCGTTCGAGTTAAAATAAACGAATTACTAACAATTATATCCACAAAAAATTCTTCTCATGAATGGTAAATATCGATTCAGAGAATTACAAATAGAAATTTCAGCTATAAATTACATTTAAAACTTAAATACTAGGGAGTAGAGACTCATGAATTATTATTTATTTAAATTAATATTTTCATTTTTTTAAAAAAAATTCTTACCAGCAACCTTGTTATTATTAATCCAGCATTTGGGATTTTATTTTACCGTATTCTCCCCTAACAAAGTTGTCCACAAAAAAGTAATCTCCCCAAACAAAGAAACAAAATAGGGCCAGCTAAAATTTTTTTCAAAAATAAAGGCAAAGCCAAAATAAAAATACTTAACTCCGAGCCCGATTTGGATTGTCTACTCCTCAGTCTTAGTCCTCGTCACCTGCTACTCATGAAGCTTGGATCGTTGGATTGATCTGACCATGGAATGGTGCAAATCCTGACCGTCCTTCGTTTTCCTAGACCAACCAGACCGTCCTCCTAGTGCATGTTAATCTAGCTCCCATAATTTTTTAATTAATGATAATAATAATTCCTGTCATTCTCCTTTCTGATAAGTTTTCACTTTTCAGCGTCATTCTCTGTTTCTACAGCCACCGCCGATGAGTCGAATGAAAAAAACAAAAAAAAAATTTCTCGATTCCAATGTTTTTTTTAGCATAGATAAGCAATTGCTTCTGCATTTTCTAACAGACTGTTTTGTTTTACACTTCTGAGTCACGTTTCGTTTCTGATCTTGGAATCTCTTTCTGGGTTCTGCTCCTCCAATTCTAGAATTTTTGCCATACACTAGTCTTTGACAATTCTTTCAAGGTGCTGGTGGAGTCGGATCTTATTGTTGCCCTCGAAAAAGCCGTTGCACTCAGAAGTACGTCGTCGTCGCCGCAAAAGGTCAAGGACGATCAGTTAAGGCTTGTCATTGTGTTCTTTTCATGAAGTTTTCTACCTGAATTTTGTTTTTTATTGATTTTTATGATGGACGTTTTATCATCCTGGGCTTTCTGTTCAATTATCTATGACAAGATAAATTCTTCTGTTTTATATTTTGCTAGTCATTTCAGTATCTGCCATTAAACTTGAAGTTTGTGTTTTTGGTCTGGGAAACTTTTGGTGGGATTGATGCTGGTGCATTAAATTAATAATTCGTTGCTGAAAGGAGGGAGAATTTGCTACTTGTCATAAGAGTTGCTGTATGTTATCTTCAAGTCAGATACCCTTCACCGTGGAAAAACAATGACCATATGATTTTGTCCGTACTTTTTCCACGCTTAGTTGGGGGTATAACCAATTTGCACGCATGGTTCCTTTTGTTGACAGGCACTCGTTAAATCTATATCACTTTTATGTTAAAATAATTGATGTCTGGCTCCTTGAGCTTTAGCCATGTCGCGAATACTAAACACGTGACAAGAATAAAGTCCACTTTATGACTGAAGTGACGATTTTGGTCTTCTTTATAAGGTCGTTTACATTTATACATTATAGTGGGGCTTGTTGACTATGGAACTTTGGATGCAGCAGATGGTTCTTCAAATTGTTTTTTTTTTTGTATCGCCTAAATGATTTAGTTGGTTTTGGATATCATAGACATAATTTCTTAGAAAGTTGAATTTGGAATTTTTAGCTTGTCAATTTAAGTATGAGTAATGAATTGAGCTATTAGTCTATGATTGTGATACTCAAAAGCTACAATTATGGTGTTGATCAAGCTGAATTAAACTGGAATATACTGCTAACGCACAATTATGGCGTTGATCAAGCTGAACTAAACTGGCATAGACTGTTGTCGCGTAAATGGTACAACCATGGAAATGCGTTTTTAACAGGACAGCTGCAGGAGTAAAAACAGGGCGTATGGTTCTTGTTACTAAAGTTATCGGTTTAACAAGAAAATTTTCCAGGAATATGAATTAGTAATTATTCCGGATTGAAGAATTGAGTCAAGGTTCAAGGATGGGTTTGGCTGCCTCCTGATATCTTGTGTCATATAGATCTATATATAATTTCCAGGCTTTTATTTTGCCATTACTTTTGAGATTCCTTATTCATTCTTCTGCTAATTGTGAATTTTCCTGTTAGACATGCCCGGAACCTGAACCTCTGTTTTTCTCCTTTCATGCTGCATTGGTAGTGTTTTACTCTTCATTTAGTTTGTGTTATCAGACCATTCACCTGTCATGTAAAGGTTAGCTGTTACCCATAGAATAGGATCATTTCTCATTTTTTAAAATTTCATTTTCTTTCCAAATTCTGTGCCCGTCATCATAGCATATAATCATGTAGCAAATGTTGATTCTCTTGAAAGCAATCTGACCTTGTGAAAGTGGTTAATTTCAATCTTCTGTATGAATTTAGACATATGGCAGCAATAGAGGACACATGCACTTCCCTTGCTTGAGAATTGTCAGTAACTTTAACTGTCACATCAAACATAGAGAACTTGATTTAAACGACGGACTTTGAATATCCTACTCTAACAGTTAAAAAAGCCCAAAGATTTAGGATCCTGCTCGTCAAGTGGCTTCTAAATGACTATTTTTGCTAGCTACGGATGCTATCTTCTACTGTTTGAGTGAGTGATGAGAGATAATTTATTCTTGAATATAAACAATAATGTAGCAACCAGGAATATGAATGTCACATTTAATAGTAGATGATTAAGGATGAGAAGTTGAAGCATTACTGCCTGCTCAAATTGTTTGCTTTGACTACTCACATTCCTTCCTTCTCATATTTTTCACCGGCTTTTTGGTTACTAATTCCTTTATGCAATATGTATAAAAAAAATTGTCTTGTTTCTGACAGAGATTAATGTGGGTGCACTCAAATTTCTATAGCTTTGGTCATTCATAGCAATCTAATGCAGCAAGGGTTCACAGCTACTCCCTCGACTCGTTCAAGTTCATCTGTTTCAACACCTCAAGCAATAAGTCCAACTTCATGGTTGGGCAACTTTGAATCCTCCAATGCTGGGTCATCTACTGATTTTCCCCAACAAAATGTGGATAATAATTCAAAAGATGAAACAGAGTTGCTCTCTGTGTCTTGGAATCAGGACTATGGTTGCTTTTCTGCTGGCATTAGCCATGGCTTTCGAATTTACAATTGTGTGCCTTTCAAGGAGACTTTTAGACGTGACTTGAGAGGTGGTTTTAAAATCGTAGAGATGCTGTTCCGGTGCAACATTCTAGCACTTGTTGGTGCTGTAACCAATCCATATTACCCTCCCAATAAAGTTATGGTTTGGGATGATCATCAGAGCAGGTGCATCGGTGAATTTACATTTAGGTCTGAGGTTCGTGCAGTGAAATTAAGGCGCCACCGAATTGTAGTAGTTCTTGAGCACAAGATTTATCTTTATAACTTCATGGATTTGAAGCTTCTTCAACAGATTGAGACTTTGGCTAATCCTAGGGCCCTGTGCTGTCTTTCTGACCATCCAAATACATTTGTTTTGGCATGTCCAGGAGTTCACAAAGGACAGGTCTGGGTTGAACACTTTGGTCTGAACATGACAAAATTGATCTTTGCTCATGATTCTCAAATTGGATGCCTTACTTTGACAATGGATGGGCTCCTTCTTGCAACTGCTAGTGCAAAGGGCACTCTAATTAGAATTTTCAACACAATGGATGGCACTCGGTTACAGGAAGTAGGTTATTGGACCATGTATTTTAATTATTTTGATAATCATTCTTGTCTCTAACTTAATTCTGTATCAATTTACTGTAGAACCTCACCAATCAGCTTTTTGCAATTTCTTCTTGAATTAGATGGGTGGCAAAAGTTGCATTTTTATAAAATTTTTCCTTAATTTGATATCTCTTTTTTTTCACATAATTATCTGATAATTGTTTTACTGCCTGGAAACAAACTTTAAACTCTATATGAGTTTAGCAACCTCACAACGTCAAGTTTCCAGTATTTTTTCTATGAAGGGGGAAACATTGCAACAGTATCTTCTACATTTTTTGTAACACAGATTTCGTGCTGAAAATTCCATAGATAGTTTCCATCTCTTGCAGTTTTATACGATTTTCCTACAAGTCTTGTGGTTGTATTTGGCGTATTTTTTGTAAAGACAGGAAGCTTCTACTTCTCGAGAAGCATGGATTGACCCTATAATGTTTTGATATTAGTAGATTTTCATCAATAAACTATAAACTCTAGTTTGTTCTATGATCGTGAATTTTCTTTAATTTTCCTTGTAACAATCTTCTGTGCCAGGTAAGAAGAGGGGCGGATAGGGCTGAAATCTATAGTATTGCTTTATCGCCAAATGTCCGGTGGTTGGCAGCATCAAGTGATAAAGGCACTATTCATATATTCAGCCTGAGAGTCAGAGTTGTTGGGGAGGAGACAATACCTGCTCCGACTACACCCCAAAGCCTTGGACTGCTTCAGCAGAATTCTTCAACCTCTTTAGATGCATTGCTTTCTCCAAATAGTGGTTCCAACCCCAGTTCATCATTGTCTTTCATGAGAGGTAAAAGAAATTTACTTAAATATAATGGTTACTTGCTAAGCACTTCTTATTAATATAATTTCAAGGTTTAAAGATTTGTTCAGTGTATGTGTTGTGTAGGATGTCAATAGCTGAATATGGTTAGACATTCAGAGTTTAAAAGACACGATAGCATCATTTGATTTACTTATTTCCTCAAAACCCTTTGACGAGGGGTTATGTCCCAACTATTTATTTCTTTTATTTAATTCCTTCCAAATCAAGTCATATCAAGCTGCTATTAGACTAGTGTTTATAAATTTCCTTGGTAGTGTGGATTTTCCTCTTTTTCACAACTAGTTCATCGTTCTAAAACTTTCTGTTAGGCTAGGAATTGCACAATACCATGGCAAAAATTGGGTCGTTTGATTTTTCTGATCACCTAATCTCTGACTGCATTGTAGGGGTCTTACCAAAATATTTTAGCTCAGAATGGTCATTTGCACAGTTCCGCCCACCAGAGAGCACACAATTTATTGTGGCATTTGGACCTCAGAACAGTGTCATAATTGTTGGCTTAGATGGGAGGTATGTCTAATTTCCTGTTGAATTTTCATTTTAGTCCCCCAAAAAAAATATTGAATTTTACTCATTCTCTCTTTCAATACTTCTTTCGTAAGGACTTTACATGTCTCATTATTTGCCTCATTCTCACATGGTGCCATTTTTTTTTCCAATGCGATCAGTTTTTACAGGTGTAGCTTTGATCCAGTGCATGGCGGGGAGATGTTGCAGCAGGAATATGTTCGGTTTTTAAAGTCTGAAAGCACGCCAACATGAACTATTAATTATTCAACATTTTAATCATCAGTCACAAGAATTACTAGGTACAATATGATTTAGAATATATTTACTGGTTAGGATTCAATTTGCAGATACGTCATCTTGTTGATATCAAATCGTGATCCTATTTCACCAAAAAAAAAATCGTGATCCTAACTATCACGATTTCATACAAGCATTATATTGTACTTTAGAATAAGAATTTCTTTTGAGTCACATGACAGCCGTAACTCCTTATTCTTTTTGTAACTATGAAGTTTAAACGTCCTATGCATGGGAACAAGTCTTCTGTAAATATGATGCCTTCCCCACATTGAATGATCTCGGGGATTTGAAGATTTTTCTTCTTGTCTCCTTATACATTTTGGGTGAGAATGTGAAACGGACACAGGATCATAAATCAATTAGTGGTTTGATATCATTTTGGGTGAGAACGTGAAACGGACCCAGGATCATAAATCAATTAGTAGTTTAATATCTGTTGCTAATTGTAACCATCTTACTAGAAAATTTGAGTGCGCAGTACTTCTCCCCCGCATTAGTATTATTCTACTAAAGTTAATTGTGTTGGCATCTCGTCCTGTGAAGATTGAAGGGTTGGTTCCTTCGGTTAGGTTCAATTCCAAGTGCAGTATTTGAACAAATTATAATAATAACTTTTTAACCTTTAACTCATGGTTGAGTTGGACGACTGATCCTGGTCATGATGACTCATGAATCATGACGGAATGCAAATAGGTCCAGAAATGGATCCATGGGGTCTTAATCCTATTCCAATCATGCATCATCAAAATCTGTGTGGCATTAAAAAGTTAGTTCACATTTCTAATATTGTAACCCAATTTAAATATATTTACTTTAATTTTACAGAAAACTAACTTTCTATGTAGTATGAAATTGCAAGACAACAATAAAAACTGATACAGCAAAAACCATCTGAGCAAATAGAACAAAAAAACCTCACGACCTAGTTCTTCACGTCCCTAGTTATTCGTAAAATCATGCAAATATTCTACATGCATTATTGGAAGGAAAAAATATTCTCAAGAATATTATCACCCACTGAATATTAAGCATAAGGCCGAAGCAAAATCACACTTCATAGATCAAAGATTTCTCTTCTTCCTCCTTGATAGTGTTAACCATGAGAACAACCTGATTCATACTTGGCCTTGCTTGTGGGGAGCGATGAACACATTTGATAGCCACCCGAAGCAGACTCACCAACCTCTCTTCACTCGCATACTCTGATATCAGTTCCTTATCAAACACCTCACCAGTCCATTCTTCTCTCACAGCAGATTGAATCCACTCTGCCAAGTCAATCCCATCGTTCTTCACTAACTTCCCTGTGAGTAGCTCGAGAAGAATCACCCCAAATCCATACACATCTTCCTTCAAAGCATTTGGTTGCCCTAAACCAGAGGAAGGATGCGGATTTGCAGAAGATGAGCTCAGCTCATCGTCCATTTTCATCACACCACACTCGCTTATCAGTGCCTCCATGTTATAGCTCAGCAAAATGTTGGAAGATTTCAAGTTTCCATGTGCAATACCTTTCTCCCCAACCTCTTGATGCATGAAAGCTAATCCCTCTGCTATCATTGCTGCAATTCCTAGCCTGCCGCCCCAATCAAATCCTTTTGACTCGCCTAGAAAAAACACATATAGTATTACAAAGCTTATCAGTATAATACTATCTCTAGTCCTTAATAAAAGAATTAGATAACTAATTTGAGGATATTAAAGAAATTAGTTAAGTTAGTTGTTTGCAATAAATAAATGTTGGCTTTCCTAAAATACTTTTGTTAATCATGTGCATTAAAACCACTCCTTGGTGGAGATCATTAACATGTGTAATCAATAGGGAATTGCTTGGGAAGAAAATTATAAATTTGAAAGATAAAATGGATTGATATCTTATATTTAAGATTAAAGTCAACCTCTTATTTATCTTTTTATCAAGTTTACCGGAGGTAGTACAAAAGTACATATGGGGGATGAAATTTAAAGTATAGAAGATAAGAAGATGTTTATTACCATGAAGAAGCTTAAATAAGCTTCCATTTTCCTGGAATTCATAGACCAGAAGCTTCTCTTGATTGGAACAATAGAAGAGCACATAAGGGTGCTTCACTTGGCCCCAAGTTTCCATTTTTTGCTTGAAGTATGGCTAGAAGTGGCCAAGTCCTTGACCCTTTTCACAATCACTGTCTTCCTGTTGCCCAGCATCGCCTTATATAGACTACCATACTTGCCTTTGCCAAGCATTTCTGCAGGAGCCTTCAGCAAGTCTTCCAGTCTCAATTCACTCACCACAGCTGGTTGTGTAAGAACTACAAGTGGTTGTGAAACTGTCCTACATTCAGAGTTATCTGCTTGTTACTGATTTTGTCCGGTTGAAATATTATTGCTAGGTTTGTTGAACACATCATCATGGTCACTGCTTGATGCTACCTTATTTGATGCTTCAGCCTTGTGTTTTCTTCCTTTTACATAGCTTATAAAGTACGAAAAGGATCATCACCAAACCCAATGCAGCATATCCTGAATACATCAAGATCTGATTTTCAGAAGGACCCTTTGATCCATTCATTTCATTTGATATTCCATTTGGTTCTCCTGATTTTTGATCAAGAGTATGAATAGGACAGTTCTTCTGCAATGGCTGTCCACACAGTTCAGGATTACCCAAAAAGCTGTCTTCAGAGAAACGGCCATGCACATCCGGAATTCGACGGTTAAAATTGTTAAATGAAATATTGAACTTGTAAAGGTTGGAGAAATCGAACCCAGGTATCACCCCACTGAGGTTATTGTTCTGTGCGAGAAACACATTCAAACCTGAGATTCTGGACAAGCCTGGCAAGTTCCCAGAAAACTTATTGTTCGAAATGTCAAGCCTTATCAGATTATTTAACATCGCAAGGGAAGAAGGAAGTATACCAGAAAGCTGATTCCCTCCTACATTCAAGCGAGTTAGCTGTTTACACTTTCCAATCCCATAGGATATTCCTCCATTGACGTTGATTCCATCAAGATTCAGAATGATCAAAGAATCAGCTAGAGGTTGACTATTGCAGAGAATAGAAACATCAAGAGTTCCAGATAAGTTCAACCTGTGAAGAAACAGACTCCTTACTGACACATTACGAGAATCGCAGGCTATCCTTACAAGGATCAGAATCTGACTTCCAATTCAAATTAGAAAAACTCTGTTGGCCAGAGAGTTTTGAAAGGAAGCCTATCATTGAGCTCTTGACCTCCTCCTCCACACAATGCGTCACGTTAATGAGGAAAATACATGAAAGGAGGACCACCCACGTGGGAATTCGTTCCATTAATGAGTCTGAAACTGATATGATATGATAAAGATGGTGATGATGAGATTTGATCCAAAGTCTTGGGATGTTAAGAGATGGTGGTATTTGAATGCTATATGATATTGGATTGATGAAACAAATTAAAGTCCTTCGCCAAGGACGAGAGAGATAATTGTTGCCGGAACAAGAATGAGTCAGATTGGCTAATTCTACAATAAGATGCTTTGTAGTGTGGTGGCAGGATGACAGAATATTTGAAAAATACGGGCCGGCAGGCATTGTATTTATACATATATACAGTTAAAAGTAGTAGAAATGCCATTTCCTTTACATCACCAGCTCCAGTCACATGGCAATTATATGCTTTGCTGATCAACACGCTATGGCCAGACAACTTCTGTTATATCGACATGTTTGACATTACCAAATTTTTGTTAGATTAGGTATACATGTAATGTAACTTTTTATATTATTATTGGTAAGTTTTTCATATGGTACTTTCGATGTGCTGATTTCGTCGGAAGCATACACACACACACACATGTATCTCCATCTTAGAGGGTTAACGCTGCATTAGACTTTCACTACTTTTATTTTCATTGCTCAGCTTTAGTTTTGTTAAATGTTAATACTTGATATATCAAGTTTTAGTTTGGTTTTTCGAACTGGCGCGTGAGTTGAAGATGGCGATGGAGATCTCAGTGTATTATCGGCTGGATTTCAAGAAGAGAAGCGCGTCGGAAGTGATAAGTTCAGAGAGAATAGAGAAAGGTATTGAGGAAGTGATGGAGAGAGAGAGAGAATGAGATGAGGAAGAAGGTGAAGGAGATGACTAGATGAGTAAGCTGAGTCGGAGGGCATTAATGGAAGGCGGATCTTCCCACTCTTATTTGGGCTGTTTCATTGATGATGCTCTCAATAATAGATTGTGAAGTGACGCTATGGAGGATTGCAGATTTGAGAATGGTATTATAATTATATGTAGATAAATATGTCATACCAATACAACAAGGTTGGAATGTTGCCTTCTTGTATGAGTTTCAGAAATAGGGTGAAGATATACTCATCTCTCTGAAACATTTTTAAAGTTGCATTCAGCACCTAAAATATTTAGTAGTGTAGTTTTACCTCTAATATTTAAAAATTGAGTAATTATCGGCCTAACCTAACAAGACCTATTTCTTTTGTGGATACAGAGAGTTTTGGGGTAACAATATGATGGACAGAGACGGGTGTCTGAATATTTTGTAAGAAATTTTTTATACAAACATATTCAAAAGGCACATGATACATGGATACTACGAGATTCAGAAAGATTTCCTTGTACAAAATCTGAAATTATCCCGTACACCTTCCTCCTGCTTATAAACATCATGATAAGAATTACCAGACGAAGACAAGACCGAAATTTTAACAAGACGCGGGTTAGAATTGATCTCACAAGTGGTTAAATTTAGACATTTTGGATCAATTATATAAAACTATGGTGGAATTGATGTTGATGTTATGGTATAATTCAAGTTGGATTATGTAAAAGGATGCAGGCTACCGAAGTTATTTTTTTTTTGAAAAATACCCAATAAGATAAAAGAAAAGTTTTACGCTAATGCTTATATAATTGTTAACATAGGTTTTAAATGGAAAACATGATCATAAAGATGGGTGATCAAGATGAGAATGTTGAAATAAATGTATGACCATACTAAAATGGATACGATTCACAATAACCAAATACATGGAGGAGTTGGAGTGATGATATTTATTGAGGAGAAAACGGTAGAAAATCATTTGAAATGGTTCAAACATATTCAAAAAAAAAAGTCGCTAGAGGCACTAATGATAAAAGCCGATCAAGCAGTATGGAATCCTCTGACTCTGAAAAGAGGCAGAAAAGACCAAAACGCATGCTTAATGTGATCATAGATAGATCTTTTGGTTAATAGTCTATCCAAGGATTTAGTTTATTATAGAGCACAATAATATCATGTGTAATTAAAGAATGAAACCTTACAAGCCATGAGAGTTGAAATTAAGATGACATAAATTACATAACCTAATAAAAAATTCTAAATTAATTGCACCGGGGGAAATAGAACTGAAGGATCCTAGTAAGGAAATATTCTGTTTGAACCATGTGAGACTGAGGAATATAGCACACCAGTGGCCTAGTGGCTTCTAATTAAATAACTCTTGCAGTATACAGATCTCTTATATTTGTAAGGAATCCTGAATTGCAGAACAGAGCATGCATACAGAAAAGCTAAGAATTAGAGTTTTGACAAAAAAAAATATCATTTCCGTGTATGTTTGGGGAAAAAAATTTCCAACGGTGCACGCATATCAAGATAAAAATTATCTCAAAATTCGTAAACTCATTTTTCCAACGGATTCCCAAACACAT
This sequence comes from Vachellia pachyceras, assembly GCA_025593235.1. NCBI lineage: Eukaryota > Viridiplantae > Streptophyta > Magnoliopsida > Fabales > Fabaceae > Vachellia > Vachellia pachyceras. The sequence continues at coordinate 15,729 of JANTPZ010146428.1, forward strand.
ATCTAATTATGAATAGATATCCTCGTTTTGAAACATGTCTTGAGATTTTCGTTTTTGACTTCATCTGTTTGAAAACGTAACAGAAAAATATTTTACATAAATCAAGATAAATATATAAAAAATAATTTTATTTTATGAAAAAATACCGTAGAGCTCTCCATGGACTTGGTCAAACGGCTATAAGGAAAATGATATGCAACCTTTTCCAGACAAAGCATATTGTGGTCCCCCAACTCCCCATCTTTACCAATTAGCAGCAAAGCCGTGCGGCCCTTCGCTTCTCTCGCTTGAGAAGTCGTGTTCTCTTCTCATTCCTTAGCCCCCGAGCAGCACGCTCATGAACTCTCTACTTTCCTCTCTTTAAGTATCATCTCCTTTGCTTCTAAACAACATCGAATTCACCATTTTCAGTTCACTCACGATGGAGAACTCGCGGCTAGTGTTCGTTCCTGCTCCTGGCATGGGTCACATCGTCTCCACCCTCGAGTTTGCCAAGCTTCTCATCAACCACGACCACCGCTTCTCCGTCACCGTCTTTGTCATCAAGGCACCGGGCGCCGCCAACGTCGATGCCTACACCGAATCCCTCTCTTCCTCGCCTCATTTCCACAAACGCCTTCAACTCATTCACATCCCTACTGATGAATCCCAGTCTGCTCAGCATTTACCCCTGCTCATCCAGAACAGTATACCCCATGTGAAACAGGCCGCGTCCAACCTCGTTCAAGAGTCCCGCTCCAATCCAGATTCGCCCCGCCTCGCCGGCTTCGTCGTCGACATGTTCTACACCGCCATGATCGACATCGCCAACGACCTGGGCGTTCCCGCCGTCGTGTTCTACACCTCCGGCGCTGCATTTCTTGGTTTGATTCTTCATCTTCGCTCACTGCGGGAACAGGGTGTTCTTGACACGACTGCGCCTTGCTTCAGGGATTCCGGCACTGAGTTGAGCATCCCGAGTTTTGCGAACCCGGTGCCCGCTAACGTGTTGCCCACGGTGGTCCTGGAGAAGGAGTGGGAGGGATTTGTGGATGAATACGTCAAAGGCCTTCGGAAAGCAAACGGAATCATAGTCAACACGTTTGAGGAACTCGAATCGCAGGCAGTTCACTCGCTGTCGGAAGGTGGTACGAGGATTTATCCGGTGGGGCCCATCTTAAGCGAGAAGGATGATGAAACTGGTGAACGAGGATCGGATGTCATTGAGTGGCTTGACGATCAACCGGAGTCATCGGTTGTATTCCTGTGCTTCGGCAGCAGGGGTTACCTCGGTGAGGATCAGGTGAGAGAAATCGCCCGCGCTCTCGAGGACAGCGGGGTCCGCTTCTTGTGGTCCCTACGAAAGCCCCCAGCGGAGGGCTCATTGAGCGTCACGGATTACTCAGACCCGGCAGAGGTGTTGCCGGAGGGGTTCTTAGACCGGACGGCCAGCATGGGGAAAGTGATAGGGTGGGCCCCTCAGGCGCAGGTACTGGCCCACAAAGCAGTGGGAGGTTTCGTGTCGCATTGCGGGTGGAACTCAATCCTGGAAAGCGTATATTTCGGGGTGCCGATCGCCACGTGGCCGCTAGCCGGCGAGCAGCAGACCAATGCGTTCGAACTGGTGCGCGAGTTGAAGATGGCGGTGGAGATCTCATTGGACTATCGGATGGATTTCAAGAAGAGAAGCGCGTCGGAAGTGATAAGTTCAGAGAGAATAGAGAAAGCTATCAAGGAAGTGATGGAGAGAGAAAGTGAGATGAGGAAGAAGGTGAAGGAGATGAGTGAGCGGAGTCGGAAGGCATTAATGGAGCGTGGGTCATCCTGCTCTTATTTGGGCCGTTTCATTGATGATGTTCTCAGTAATAGGTTGTGAAGTTATTAAGGTTGATGAAGGCGACCAGCATTTTGTACTCGTTCATCACGGAACCTGATTTGTGTTTACTTTATGCCTCGTTTGGTACAGTGGAATTGGTTTTGATGGAAATGGAAATGGATATGGATATGGAAATGGAGATGGAAATGGAGATGGAAATGGAGTTTAAAAGTGCGTTTGGTATGTCATGGAAATGGAACCCAATTTTTATATAAAAAGACAGAAATACCCCTTATATTTAAAAATTAAAAATTCAAACCAGTAAAAAAAACGATCGCCTTCGTCTTCGCTCATCTTCGCTTCGTCTTCGCTCATCTTCGCTGCTCGTGGCGTCGTTCCTCTGTTCTTCCCTTTCTCGCTGTTCGTCCTAACTTCACTCCAACAATCGCCACCCTTCCAGCCAACAACACGTACTCACACCCACAACAATCTATCGTCTCGAACCTTCCGATCTCTCCAAGGGGTATGGCAGAAGGTGAAGGGCGAAGACCACATGAATCTGTTACCGCTTTGCTTGAGATCCAGGATTTGGACGATGATCTCAGGAAGCTCCGATGAAGAATCTGGGGAGGGGTTGGCAAGCAATGTCAAAATCGCGTCTGAGGTAACCGATTCCGCCATCCTCTTCGATTGTATATGATTTTAGGAGCTTAAATCCTCTTCGCCATCGCCGCCGTCATCATGGTCGGAGGTCTGGAAGTCGTGGCCGACGATGAAGGTGTTGCTGGAGGTCGCTGTAGGTCGAACATGAACTTGTCGCTGGAGTTGCTGGAGTCGTCGAGGTCGCCGTCATCGCAGGGCAAAGGTGGAATTATGCAAGTGGAATTAGAAATCTCAACTTCTGGGGTGGAATTTAAAAAGTGGGTTTTGGTGGAGATGGAAATGGAATTGGATTTCCATTTCCATCCAACCAAACATGCATGTATGGTGGAATTGGGCTCCAATTCCATTTCCATCAGCCCAATTCCACCATACCAAACGGGCCCTTAGTATTTACTTGGTTGAATTCTGCCACCAAAGGTCATCTTTGTGTATCATAATTCTTTTCAGGGAATAAGTCATAGATAAAAAAAATTTCATATGAAGTAAGCATAATGCAATGAAAAATTTCGTTACATTTTGAAATATGTAAAAATGATCTTGAAATTCATTAAAATCATCTCAAAATTTATGAAATCATTTTGAAATCCGTAAAATAATTTGAAATCTGTAAATCTCTTTCTTTCAACGGACTTCTCAAACACACTAAAGTTATCTATCGAGACTTGTTGATGATGATTGCATTTGTTTTTGACAAAAGAACTGTAACCACCCATCCTTGTTTTAATCAAACAATTTTCTAACGTGATTTATGGTCTATAAGATAACAATACAAGATGAGTCTTATCTCAACTTCCGTGAACATGTTGTTTTTATGACACCGAGTAGATGGGTGTAGATTTTGGGATAGATGATCTGAACAAATTTATAACCTTTTACATGCTTTTCGTGGAATCTGGTTATTATGATTTAAAAAAAAAAGCATTTTGCAGAAATAAGAATAAAATCTTGATAAGATGTGTTCATTAAAGTTAGCTAATTTAGTTTTTCCAGTTTTATATGTATATCAACTGATACCTTAGATCGATCGTTCTTCTTCCTCTCGTTCCAAAACAGTGTTACACACAACTTAGAGGGTTTGTTTGGAAGCTATTCTCAAAATAACTTTTACATATTCTGAGGCAAAATATAGGTTTTGGAGAATAGATTTTGGAAAAATAACTTTTACAGATTCTAAGGTAAAACCTAGGTTTTGAAAAGTGATTTATGTTTGGGAAGTTATTAGCTTTTACGGATTCCGATGTAAAAAAGTGGTTAAAAAAGAAGAAAAAGAAAGGAAAAAGTAGGAAAAATGAAAGAGAAAGAAGAAAAAGTAGAAAAAATGAAAAAAAGAAGGAAAAAAGTAGGAAAAAGGAAAGAGAAAAAAGTAGGAAAGATGAAAAAGTGTGAAAGAGAAAACATAAACCTAGGTTTCAAATTGAGATTTTGTAACCAGAATAGTTTTTCAAAAAAAATTTTGTATTTGAACAAAATATAGATTTTGGATGAAAACCTAAATTTTGAAAACATAGGTTCGGAAATATGTTGCAAACAAACCTTAAAGTCGCGGGGAATCTTGGCACATGCTATTATCAATTCCATCCAAAAAGAAGTCGCGGATTGGTTAACATTAATGCTATTATCACGAGTTGTAGTGATGCAACCACCTCCTGTCCAGGAATGGTCCTTACCAGCCGTCACCGTCCATATCCCTAATCAGATCTGTATCCACAACTTTTTTTTTTTTTGGTAATATGCATCCATATCTACATAAATTTTGAGGTTCACTACGCACGCGCACCAACACAAGTGGCTTCGGGTTGGAGTGCGGAGGTTGCAATACGGGCCGCGGGTTGAGCCCGCTGCAGGGAGGTCCATATAGACATACGTATATAGGTTGAGATTTTCCTATTTTTTTTATATTTTTCTCACGGATAATGTTTCCCAACTTGGATCTAAAATATTTAAAATAAAATATTATTTTAATAAATTTAATTTATTAAAATACATTATAAATTAAACATAAAATATTTAATTCAGATTTTAAATAATACAACTTGAATATATAATACACCTTATAAAAGTGAATTCTTTTTTTTTTGGCTGAAATAAAAGTGAATTCAAACTAAATACAAAGTAATCAAATGATAAATAAACATCCAATATTAATTAGATTTACATTATGATCATATATTGTCCACATATTTTTATAAATCAATTTTAATTTTTTAATAATTAAAAAAGGTGGGTGGGTGTGGATAAAAAAATCATATCCAAATGGATCTAGTTTTGATTAATCCAACCCAACCCAACCCAACATGGTTGAACCATATTACCACATACGGGAGTGATTATTTCCTTTTCTGCCAACCAGAATCATTATTCAAATTGTAAGTGTGAGGGTGAGGGGATCGAGCCACCTGTTTCTTGTTAAACATTTAATACCTAGTAAATAGAATTAATCATATTTTTATTTTAAACTCTATATTTATTAGAATAATTTTTTTAAAATAAATGTATATTTTAAAAAGTTAAATTCCAATGGTTCAGATTAAATTTAGATCGTTTACAACTAATTAACTCCTTTTACTAAATATTTTGTTTAAGTGGTGGTTCTCCGTTGGTGGTGAGGAGGAATGAGACAACTAAATCGGTCTATATATTGGTTCTGTTGGCAATATTTTTTAATTCCCCATGAATCTGTTTAGTAGTGTTTTTTTAAAATAAAATAATTTTTTCTGTATATTTATCTCAATCGTCCATATTAAAAAAAAAAAACAAAAGAAGGTAACAGTGAGGTCTTTCCACTGGACCGGCTTCGGATTGTCGACCGGAGATTATACATTTTGTTATCCATACAGATGACGACTGAAATCTGAAGAGGACTTGACTGGCGTCTTCTCCGTTCTTCATCAACGTCCACGCTTCAATCTGTGAGTTTCCGTGCTTCCCCCACAATCAGATGACCAAAGCAGCGGGGTTTCATCAGCAATGGACGCTTCCTTCCTCTATTCAGCCTTCGCTCAAGTTTCCTTCTTGTTTGGTTCATTCTCCTCTCAAATTTGGTTTGAGTGATGCTGAGTATCCTAGTCTTACGTCTACATTTACTGCCTCCGCTTCTTCAGCTCCTTCAGTTAGTGGCTCGGGTGCCGAATATTCTGGTAATTGTTGTCCCCATCTCGCTTTGTAGCTTCATCAAGGCTGTTGTTATTTGTACGCCTGTTCTGTGGAGTTCTTGTTTATCAATAGTTTCCTACCTTCCAACCAGCCCGAGCCGAAATCATGTGAATATTATCTCGTTGGGCTTCTGTCAAACTTACTCTAGCTAGGGTCATCACATTAATTTTTTTCGGTGAAATAGGATCGTCACATTAGAACTTAGAATTTTCTCTTCAATAAAATATCCACACTTTTCAATAAGAAACCGCTCAAAAAATCAGCAGTAAGAAACCGCTCAAAAAATCAGCAGCCTATATATTTCATGCTTTGATCTATTCTCACCTAACTTCACATGATCCATCCAATCAATGCGCACTAGAATTCCATCATGTGTACGCACGAGCTATAAAGTACGACAACACCTATTTTCAGGGTGTTAGCTTGTTAGCCTCTGAGGCTCTGACAATGTCACTGCTGACACCTGTTTAGCCCATCTTAGATTGCTTTGAAGAGCACTGTCTTCCCCAAGTTCATCATAGATATCTTCTTTCAGTTCATTTTCATGGCCTTGTTGAGAAAAATAGAGGAGAATAAAGCCTGGTAAAAAATACACCTTCCTAGCATGTGTTGAAATTGGTTAAAAGTCTAATGCCGGAAGTTTCAGCAATTAATTTTTGGAGTAAACTTACAATTCTCTGTATCTTTTTCCATCAAAATCTTCAATAAAGATATGATATGATCTTTTGAGACAGTTATCTTTTTATGAGTTGGTGTTTTATGCTTTTTGTTCGTCAATAATAAATTAGGTCCCATGTTTTGTTATAAGGGCCTGCATTATCCTCATTTTCTGTATACTCTGTCCTTTATTACAGTCTTATTTTATCAAGAAAAGATAGACGTGGAACAATGAGTAAAAAGCGACATCTTCCTCATTTTATTTATTATAAGAATGTACTTGGAGGGAATTACTGATTAGTGTTTATCTTCTTTTGGACAAGTGAGTATTGTTGGAATGTGGCTTACTTAGAGCATTTTATGTTGAACCTCTTTTCACCAGAGCAATTGTCGGATGTTGGAGCAAAGAAGAAAAGGAAAGGGATTGCTGGCATAGATCAAGATGAATTAGTAGATCCAAAGCTTTTAGCTGATCCAGACAGTTGTTTTTGTGAGTTCAAAGGAGTACACATACACCATAAGATATACGATGGGGAATCTCAAGCACATAGCATGTTCAAGAATCAGACTCTTTCTCAGCTCTCTCATAAAGCTAAGAAGCTAGGTTTTCCTATGATTCTATTACATGGATTTGGAGCATCAGTTTTCTCATGGAAAAAGGTTATGAAGCTTTTAGCTGAGGTTTCTGGTTCAAAAGTTCTTGCTTTCGACAGGCCAGCCTTTGGATTGACATCGAGAGTGAATTTTTCTTCAGGAAATGATGACTCAAAACCTTTAAATCCATACTCAATGGTGTTTTCAGTGCTTGCTACCTTGTACTTCATCGATCTATTAAATGCTAACAAGGCCATCCTGGTGGGGTATGTGAATGTCTAATAATGTTTGGTAAAGTGACTTATATTGAGGTAGCAGGTGATATTCATAAAAATAATCATGCTTGCCGTCGTGATCATGACCGGATGCAAACTTAATAGGAAATCATATATTTCAATCCTGCATCCACGTGTCCTGCATTTGTTATTTATCTGATTATCCTAGTTGTTTTATGGAAGAGTTGTTGTATTAAAATGAAGGTGATTTCATTGGTCTTAAGCATGAAATTGATAACTTTGTGTTTCACCATGTTAGAATGGTAGCGTAGTGGTTCCAAAATTGCTTGTTTGGATGTGTCTGTGAGCAAATAAGTTGTGATACTTTAGTTGGCTTTTGTTTTGTTTCCATCGTACCTTATTCCTGCTGAGGTCAGGTCTTAGTTTTCTTTTGAAGCTGATATTCTCTCAAAATGACATGTCAGGCACTCAGCTGGATCACTTGTAGCAGTTAATACATATTTTGAAGCTCCTGAACGTGTTGCTGCTCTAATTCTTATTGCCCCAGCAATTTTAGCCCCACTTAGTGCACCTAAAACAGTTAACAAAAATGAAGTGAGAAAAGATAACAAAATGAAAGAAAACAACAATTCTCCTACTAGAGCAAATCCAATTTCTGGGCTTTACAAGGTTTTGTCCATGATTACCAAATACATTTCAGAAGCAATAACCAAGATGATGAAGGGGATGATAAATGTGCTCAACTCTCTGTATAGGAATTTTTTATCAGCTCTCTTGCGTACTGCCCTTGCCACAACGCTGGTAATAAAGTTTTTCATACATAATGCAATATAATCTTTGTTTTTAGGTCATTCAAGATCAATCATCACTGGATTTATATTATAATTAAAGAACAAGAAGGGATTGTTGGCTAAAATACAACTGTCACTGAGCTCATGAGAGCCTTTCCAATGAGGTGGAATCCCACACCATCTCTTTTCACCGATATTTAGGATCCAAGGTCTTTGTCTTAGCGTTGAAGTGCATGTTGTGATATGTCAGGATATTCTGGTCAATTTAGATCAGTTGCCTTTTTTAAAATTCTTCTCGTTGCAAGACTCTTTTTTGGTTATATTTGTTGGTTTGTTAAGCTAGTTGTATTGTTATCACCAAAAAAAAAAACTAGTTGTAGTGCTGAAACCAACATTGATTACAGGTAAGGATGGTGATTGATAAGTTTGGTATTGCTGCTGTTCGAAATGCATGGTATGATCCAAATAAGGTCGATGAACATGTCATTGATGGTTATACAAAGGTAATCTCTCAACAATGTCCTAATTTTAGTACATTGTCTGTCTTGTCATTGGAAGTCAGTAATCACCTAGATGGTAGAACTGAATGCAGCCATTGAGGACTAAAGACTGGGATAGGGCGCTGGTTGAATTCACAACAGCGACGCTTCTGGACGAGAAATCTAAAACAAAGCCACCATTGACTCAGAGACTTCATCAGATATCCTGTCCTGGTAATGACACTACTCATTATATATATATATGTATGTATAGAGAGAGAGAGAGAGAGAGAGAGATCACAGTATCTAATTTTTAATTAGTACAAGTATTGATTTGAATTTTATATACCTAGCTGCCCTCATACTTTAGCTGGTTTTCGTTGAATGATTTTTTTTTATTTATTTAAGTTGATTTCCGGATAATGGTTTTGCTTTTCAAGTAGCTGCTTATTTTATTTTGTTGTAACAGACTTTATCATATAGTTAGTTACCTGAGCGTCTGACTACCTCTCTTTTCTTCTATAAATATATTTCATTATTATTCAATAAAACAAGTCCAGAATATTGTTACACCTTGAATTTCTATCTTTATGTATATTTATGTGTATGTACTTTTCCCAATGCCTTGAACTTGTTTTTAAATAGCTGATCAGAGAAGGCAGCAAATTGGATAGGATAAAGCCATTTATAATTGGTTATATCAAGTAATTTACGGTGGCAACGGGTAGGTTGATCTGTTCATGCGATCTTTGGGCACACTTCTGTGAAGATTTGGGATTAAATTGGGATTACAAATTGGAAACTGCTTATCAATCTTGCAAGATATAATGTATTCTATATATTGGACTAATCAAATGGCTGTAAATTTGATTTCTAGGTTCACCTGTTGTTTTTTCAGTTCTTTGGATTTTTAGCTGGCTGGTGAAATAATGAGTCTGTCCTTTTCTTATTTCTTTGTTTTCTTAAAAGTAACAACCTATTCTACTTTATGCTAATACTGAGCATGATTGATGATATCTTTTTAACTTTAAAAAAACAGTTCTGATTGTCACTGGTGATAGTGACCGACTTGTTCCTTCATGGAATGCTGAGAGACTTGCACGAGTGATTCCAGGATCAACCTTTGAAGTAATTAAGCAATGTGGCCATTTGCCCCACGAAGAAAAAGTTGAGGAGTTCATTGCTGCAGTGGAGAAGTTCCTGCAGAGATTAGTTGCTACTAATTCAAATGAGCAAAACCTGCAATCTGTAAAATGAAGTTTCTCCCTCTCAAGCTTCA